>CAIGRN010202083.1:0-15417 GCA_903798345.1 Fraxinus anomala | reverse complement strand
TACGAGATCACGCATGTCACATAATTACGTTCGACCTTCTGTATGTGTTATTACCGTAATCAAAGTCACATGTTATATTGATTATGCGTAGTTACATCGCTAATGTATGAGAACATAACAGAATCGTAAAGGATGGTCTATTAGAATGACGTACCAACGGCAATCGGGATTCTTGATGCCGGTAATTTAGACGCTTGTTTTCTATATTCCGCCACAGATTGGAGCCTTCAATTAGAATGTTCAACGGCTGGAAATCTGTGACCGGAGATGAAAACCTTCGGTTCGTGACCCAAAATCTTGATAAAGTGCTGTCGATTGTCAACAGACTAGAGCTTTGTGACCGGAGATGACGACCTTCGATTTGTGACCGGAACACTCTTTTGAACTGCCATCAATTTTGTAAATAGGCCTGCAACTTCGGAAAACTGGTTGGGGGTGAAGCTTAATTTGTATTCTAGGGAGGTAATTTGGTATGTTAGGGAGATCCTAACTGAACACTTAATTTAAGGAAGGTAATTGAATGGAATAATTGTGATTTGGTATTAATTAGTTAACGTAAAACCTGATTTATGCAATTTTAAAATTTGATGCCTGAATATTGATTGGGTGATAGATATTACCTGATCTATCAACTCTTCCCTATCTTTTATATACAATTAATTACATATGTCGGCCCACATGGCAAATTAAATAATTTCCCAATATTCATAATTTTTCAATCACATATTTTATTAATTTTTATCGAAATCTGTTAAAAATCTAATTTTAATATCTAACAAACAGGGACTATATATAGAGTGAAGTCATTGTAAGCTACAAAAAATAATAATATATAAAGAAAAAGAAGGGACGCTCAACATTTTCTTCTTTTCCAATTTTTGAGCACGCGGACTACAGGTGTAGAATTGGACTTAAAATCATTCATCGAGACAAATGCAGTTAGGGAATACGTATTTCAGAAATAAAAATGCTACTTGTACATATGTTTAGTAAAGATGAATTTATATGTGCCGAGATGGCAGCACTTCATTGGACGATTTAACTTTATATTTTTTTCTAAAATTCAATGAATTCTTACTACCTAACGTTCTGTAAAATAGGTTGTAAAAGCCTATACATGTAAAATTTTCTCAGCCAGAAAAAGATTGAACACCAAAGTTGAAAACCTTTCCTTTGATTTGCCCTTTAATTAGCATAATTCTTAATTTAGGGGAACAATACACATTTAAAGTGATTAGAAGATATAATCTCAAAATTAGAAAAAAAACATGTTTTAAAACTTCAAAAATCAAGTCATAATTAAATTTTATTAAATATATTAAAATCACAGTACTCTACAATTTATAATAATAATTACTTACTAGTCATAATTAAAAAAAAAAATGCAAATTACAAATTACAAATTTTATGTCACAACTTATTTATCGATCACAAATTATCAAATTAATTGATTACGCATTATTTTCGATCACAAATCACAAATTTCATAGATCGCAAATTATTAAATTAATAGATCACATTGTTTTTCGATAAAAAAAATATACATTTTATAAATCATAACTTACTTTTCGATCGTAAATTATCAAATTAATTGATCACATCTTAACAAATTGTGAGTCACAATTATAAATTTATTCTCAATTTCGCTTTTTTGATCATATATTATTTATTAGTCATAAATTAACAATTTTATTCATCACAATCAACCAAATCTCAATCCTACTCCTACTCCACCACCGACACTAACTGAACTCTACAGCACCTCACCGCCGCCACCACCACCACCACCACTATCGTCACCATCACTACCAACTCGTCACCTGCACCATCACCATCATTTGTAAAACACAAACAACCATCCCAAAACTTCGACTAAGCACCAGATCTCATCAGCAAACCACCCACATTAGATTGGATCATAAAAACCAGCAACAACCATCAACAAACGTCGCTGCACAAAACAATGCTGCATATAGCGGTGCGTTGCTGTGCACAGCAGTAGCATTGCCTCGCTGTGAGAGCATTGGCATCGGAATAGAGAGAGAGAGAGAGAGAGAGAGAGAGATGATGATGATGATGATGTCGAGTTTGGAAATGAAATTGAATTGGGGTGAATTGGGTATGATAGGTATGCAGATTGATATAATTTTATAATGTTATTATTAATATTTAAAAAATAAATTATCGCCTAATTTTTGAACAAAAAACTTTTATAATTTTTTTTTTTAAACGAAAAATTAAAAACCATGTGTGTGTAAATTCCACTTAATTTAAAGCAGGTCCAACTTTTATTTAGATTAATTATATTTAAATCACAATTTTGTTTGGTACATTATATTTTAACTACAATAAAGATTTTCAACTTTTACTAATTGTAACGTTTATGACCTGAACTTTTTTTTTAATCGCATTCTTATACTTAACCTTCAAATAATTATCATCTTTTGTACAAATGAGATTTCTGTTAAAATATTATGTTAGCATGTTTTGAAATAAAGAAAAAATATTTTATAAAACTTTTATATTTGTTATTTATTTTGCTTAATTAAAAACATTAGGGGGCTACTAAATCTTTTTATCTTCTAACGAAATTTTAGAATAGAAACGATAGGTGAACTCCAGGGACAAGTTGTGCTAATTGATTGGATTCAAAGTAAGAATGAGACAAAAAAATGTTAAGACATAAATGTGATGATGAACGAAGATCGAAAACTTTGTATGTGTGTGTGAATCCTTCTATTTATTCAATGTTATACGAGGATAGCACATTGTGACTTATGGGGTCTACGATATGTAATATTATGTTATATTCATCAACAATTTCACATGGTACACTTTGCTAGATCATCTTAACCATAGATACGATGTTTTTGTAGGTTTCCAAAGCTTTGCCAAAAATTAAGTGGATAGAAAAATAAAAAAAAATAAATTGTAAGCATCTAGGAGCTAACAACCAGACAAATATGAAGTGAATTGATACAAGTTATACTTGGGGGGAATGAAAGACAATTTCAAGTCCCTTTTGTCTACAAATCAAGAAACAATAAGTAATACGAATACGAATCTCATGGAGAGTTCAATTTCAATTCATGATGAGCACCTTTTGACAAGTTCACATCCGGCCATCAATGGATGAGTAATTAACGCGTAGGAACTTGCCCTTGGGAGAGAAACAACGGTAGGTTGAAGGGCTAAAGGAAAATTTTGCCTGAAGAGGAGGTTGCATCTAATTAACAAGTTGGTGAAGCTGAGAGGATGATTAGCCACACCGTGAAGACTTCTACGAGAGGCAATTGTGGATAATATTCCGTACTTGATGAAAGAATGATGGAGGAATGTTGCATGCGAATTTATCTCAACTACTTCTAACTAAAATGTGTCATAGTTGAACAATTATCGTGTTGAACTACACATGATCAAAATGAGCCTATTAAAATGGAATAATATTATGTAGCACCCATGATTTTAAGCACAGGTTTACGTTGCATTAAATAATAGTCTAGTCAAATATAAAAGGCTATTTAATTGAATCAATCATTTAGTGTCACCTTCATTGCTAAATAGGCTAGTGCTACGTAACATTATTCTTCAAAATGATCATTTCTTATGCCAAGATGAGAAAAAATTGATAGGTGCATGTGTTAGCAAACTTTAAAACTACATCATCTTATTTGTAGTGAAGATCCCATTTCTTACTCCAATTCTGTAAAACCTTGGTGCCCACCAAATTCTAGACCTTGCGATGTTGCCTTCTCAATATTATGTCATTAAACTGCATATCTCCAAAGAACAATGACCCTTGCCCACTCTAATGGACTCCAGATACCCCAAAATTTGGTGAGTTACTAACTTCAAAATATAACATTTCTTCTAAAAGAATGTACAAAAAAGTGTGAAGTGCAAGGCTAGCAAAACACTTGTTGCCATTCCCTCGCATGTTTGTCGCGAGTATTGGTGCCAGAGTGACAACCAGCACAACTCCGAGCTCCCATCTAACCTCTCCTGTTACCCGAGACTCTCTACTGCTGCCACCACAACCACTACCCCACCATTCCCATCTACCAACTTCCTACTAACCAGCTCTACCACAACCATCACTCTATCAAAAGCACTTCACCAACTCATCCCCCAACAAGTCTAGACAGGGCACTACCATTTGTAGCTATTGATTGACCAAAAGGGACCATTGCGCTCTACTATTAATTCCTCCATACACAAAATAGATTACAGTTCTTAAAAGTACCCAGCATGGATGGGGGCAAAGATAGTAGTACCGGGATAAGTAGGAAATGCGAGAAAGGAGGTGCAACGATTGGGGGTAAGGTGAGTAGAGAAGTGGGTGTCTGTGTAAAATTATGAGGGCAATTTGGAATATTTGAGGTTTAGA
Organism: Fraxinus anomala; assembly: GCA_903798345.1. NCBI lineage: Eukaryota > Viridiplantae > Streptophyta > Magnoliopsida > Lamiales > Oleaceae > Fraxinus > Fraxinus anomala. The sequence goes on along the minus strand of CAIGRN010202083.1, from coordinate 11,030 downwards.
GAGACTTCGAATTGACTATAGTCCTTAAAATCGTTCATAAAAAAAGCATAAAAACCATGTGGTTAGGGCAATATAGTGGATCTCCTACATCATCTCAAATCATGGACGAGTTGCTTAATCGCAATGGGAGGAATAACAACATTGACGTTTCTTTCCTCAACTCTGTCCATGATACTCAACTACAGTCATGTATAAAACTTTTTAGTTCTATACTAGCATGTAGAATTAAAAGTCATAATTTATCCAAGAATTCGGGGAAATTTTTATTTGAAAAAAGCTATCAACATCTCTGTCATATCCTCGGAGACAAGTCTACCAAGTACCAAATACCAAAAACAGCAATATGCAGATAGTGATAACTGTGGTATGTTTTACAGGGTTTAGTTAAGTACTATTCATGATAAGAAACATGCATCACACTAAAACCGAGCAAAAATCCCACAAGTTTCAATTTGCCAAAATGGTTCAGCATTCAAACACCAACAAGAAATCTTTGGTAGAGTTTTCAATACTGTATTCAAACCTAGCAGGCTAAAAGAATCCGGAATACATGTGAGAAGATGCCTACAATAGGCCTTTCCATCACGAAAAATGGAAGAAATGCTTTATGAATGAGCAGAAACCGGAACTTTCTTATACTGTGCAGGTTTCAGTATAACCATCACCAGGCAAGCTTCTTTTGCAAACAAATATCCAGACCTGTAGAAAAGAAATGTAAACAAGATTTAACAGTTCAAAATCTCTCAGTTGCATCCACCATTTTGAGTATAATAAATGCTTAATTCTTATGCCTAATCAGGAGAATGAATCTATACAATTCTACAGAATTTGACCGGAGGAGCCTATGGTTCTTGAATGTTATACCACTGTTGATAAAAAAATTGTGAGAAAAATTTACTATGATCAAACCAAATCTTTCAAATAATTCTGCAATGTCTTAACATTCTACATTTCAATTCTGAAACTTTGCTCAGGCCTTGAGTTTCCTCCCCATTGGTCACCGGTTCGAGTCCCTTATGCCCACTGAAGTGAGTATCCAACCGTAAACTTCAAGGATTCGTGGGATTAGTCGAGGTGCGTGCAAGCTGGCCCGAACACCCACGGTCATTAAAAAAATAAAATTCAGAAACTACCAACAACTTCCATTTATAGTCGTTTTCCTCCGGAATTATGAGAAGCAATATGCATACTGAAGTAGAAATCATTGTCTGAAAATTCTTAAAACAACTTTTCCCAACCTAACAGACAACAAGCTTGAAAAGTACATATCAAAGGCTGTGAGATTATGAAAGATGAAAGACGCTAAAATCAGCTTTTAAGCACGACCAACCATTCTGTAAAGATAACTATAATCAATCAAACCGTCTTATAATCCAAAAGTCGCTTTCTCTAAGATTGACTAAAGAGACACTGCAAAATATAATTCCGTGAAACAAGAAATGAAACAAAGAGCTCAAATTAATTCATACCTAAGAAAAAAGATTGCTATTAAATTAAGCCCAAGAATTATCAAAGGCAGCAGAGGTAATAGCTTGCGAAAACTCCGAAAAACTGATCCTCCCATCTCCATCTGTATCAGCCTCTCTGATCATCCCAGTGAGTTCTTCTGCGGTCAAGGCATGGCCGAGTTTGGCCATGGAGTGAGCCAACTCGGCCGCCGTGATATACCCGTTTCCATCCCTGTCAAACATCCTAAACAACTGCTTCAATTGCTCCTCCGTGTACGGCGATTTTGCCGGCAAAAGCTCCGGTGCCACCAATGACACAAACTCCGAGAATTCCACTAACCCATTATTGTTCTTATCCGCTTTTTGAATAAGCGAATCGAGTTGATCCGAACTGGGTTTGAGTCCTAAGGATCGCAACAGTGAGCCCAGCTCGAGTTGGGTTAGGCTGCCGTCGTTGTTCCGATCGAATGATCGGAAAATCTCCCGGAGCTCCGATAACTGTTCATCATCCAATTTCACTGGTTCTTTACTACCCATCTTTCACAAAAGTTACACCCCAATCTTTGTTTCAAAATAGCTCTATATCAAAAAAAAAAAAAAAAGTGATTTTGATTCAAATCAAATGGGTTTTTGATATAAAAAAATTGAAAAATTCTTTAAACCTCTCTCTCTCTCTCTCTCTCTCTTGAAATTTTATGTTGCAGTTGATCCAAGAAAGTGTTTTTATGTTCCCTGTGATCGAAACGTTACCATTCGCCTTCTTCTATTGAATTTTAGACTCTCTCTCTCTCGATCCACCACTTTCGATGGATCATCCGAATTACTAGTAAAACTTTGGAAGAACAAATCAATAAAAGGAATTAATAATTCATTTTCGTCACAATTAATGGGGGGAGGTTGAGGAGTCAACCATGAGAATATGTATGGATGGATGTATTTGGTACGGACTATTAGTCCATTTGAGATTGTTATCCTGAATTTATTCTCTCTTCCCTCAATCTATTCTTGAAATTTCGATTTTTTCTTAACAAATGAAAATATTTTTTTTTTAGTAAATGAGAAGAAGATCCTACATATTTTTAATATCTCTCCACGTTACACCTTGATATCGAAGATATGGTATGCCAAGATGTTAAAATTCGAAACAAAAAATTTCAATTTGTACTAAACAATACCTCGTACAATAATAAACAACATTGTATATTCATTTTGTTATATCCTATATGTTTAACTTCTTTTAGGGTGCATTTGGTTCGCCTGAATATCATATTATGAATTAAACTTAAAATTAGAGTCAATCGAGTGGATGGTATTGTGGTAGAATAATATGGACTAAGATGATTAGTAATTGTTTCAAAGTTAACAATTCACTATCTTATCTGGTTCGGTCTAAACTCATCTTCATCGACATTATATTATCCTATTGGCTTAAGAAAGTATGAAAACTAAAATCAATTAATCTATCATAATCAACCATTATACTATTAATATTTACTAAGGGTCCATTTACCAGGATTTATATTTATATTTTTGTTCTTTGTGGAAGAGCCGCCTAGAAAATTTATCTCGAATCAACTTCCTCTAAAAGTCATTCTAATAAAAGTAGTACTTTTAAAAAATTACCCAAAAAAATCTTAATATTGATCACTATTAATTTTTTATGAGCTAATATGATATATCAAATACACCCTTAATGGCTAATTCCAATCCAATCTCATGCGTATTATTAAACAATAATTTACACAATAATCAAGAATGTTTTACTCTTTCCTCCCATAAACGTACGCCTGCTTTAGTTTTTCGTTTATCCCAAATTATATGTGGTTTTCTTTATTGGGAGTATAACTAATTTATTAGTTTCCTAATAATGCTCTTACTGAATATATCATATTATCAATAAATATGAATTATTCCTATTTAAACTATTGCTTAATGTAGGAATATATTAGAAAAATTCATATTTTTCACAATATTAATTATATTTTCTTAATTAATGTGAAAATAAAAGTAAATTTACGAGACGGTGTGAGTATTTTATTTTATTTAATTCCGTCCGCGACATTTATTAAATTTTGGCTCTTCCCTACTAACCACCACCAACTTTTTGTGCCTTTTTTGAACAAAATAGCAAAAATGACAAATGGTTGCGACGCCAATTGCGTCTTAATTGCCGACGTTGACCCTTCCTTATGACTTTGTCAAAATAATTTTTTTTTTATTTTTTTATTTTTCATTTTATAAATTTGCAATCTCAACAAATTACACACTGGTTCCCAACTCTTCATTTCTCCCTCAATCTCAATCGTAGACATAAATAATATTTAACAAATCAATTTAATACTCCTAAATAAATAAAACCAGCGACCAATTAATTGATATGTTAACGTACAAATCGACTGAAAATAAAGTTTAAAGAGCAATGACTAATTCAAAACAAATTCATCAAACGGTTTGAAACGAGTGTGATCCGTTAGTGTTATCGAAAAATACAAATATATTAAAATACACATTTACGTATTTTGAATTGAGACTAAGATTTCCTTTAAGATTAATTTTAGAGTTCAACTTCCGATTCTCAAACACTAAGAATTGATTTTTGGTGTTTGATAAACTTTAAAAAACTGAATATAGAAGAATTTGAGCCTTCTAGCAGTAGATTTTCAGAAGCAGCAAAATGATAGCTGTTTTAACTTATTCAATTATCTTTAATAAAAATAGTAAGACGAAGAACGTGTGATTGAAAAATAAGGAAAAAATTTAAACTTACGTATAATATTATTTTATTAAAGAACGTGTGGTTGAAAAGTAGAGAGAAAATAATGTACTTTTATTAAAATTAATTTTTAATAGATTTAAACCTTATTTGATCCCCATTTTTTTTCAAAAAATATATTTTTTTCTTTTTTTAAGCACGTATTTTTCAATAAAATAATATTACACACAACAAAATTTTTTTTTCTTATTTTTAATCATACATTCACCATCAATCTACTATTCCAAAATTGCATTATACACAAAAAAATGGCTCAAACATTCCCTTAATAAAATTTGATTAAATATATTATTGAAAAGTTGTTATCCCATGAACATGTGGTTAAAATTAATTATTTACTTCTACTTAAATTAAAATCTAGATATTATTTCCTACTAAATAGGGGCGCAGTCTTAAAAATAATCATTAATATTATTTTATTTTATAAAATTAAAATAAATTTTATAATGCTATCATAATAATAAAAATTATGCAAAGTGACATCATTATTATCATTTTCACTTTAGTAATTGTATACGATAATAAAACACTTTTGTCTACAAACACTAAAATGCTAATTTTGAAATATACAATAAATTTGAAACAAGAATTTATGAATTGTTGTCATATACGTCTAATTTTGTAATAAATTTTTTTTTTTTTTAAATCACAACAATCCCAAATCAAGCCGGGGGTAAGCCACCTACACAGAAAATTTATTTTGACACACAATACTATAGACGTGTGCTGTTATTATTGAGAGGGAGTTGGGAGCACGAAGATAGCAGCTGCACATAGGATCTGCCTCTAGCCTGGGCCAAGTCAACTTCCTTTTTTATTCTCATTTTTTTTAATAAAAAAAGTTGGCTACATATGTATTATTAAATTTCAATATAATTAATTTAAGCATAGTGTAACATTATAACTCGCAAATTACCTAACGAGTCATTGAGACATGTTTGATACTAGACAATCAGTATATAATTTTGATTTCTCTAATCATACTTATTGTTGTTTAAATTACTCCGTATGTGAATCACTATGGTAAAGTTATTACTACTTTTGTTAAGTCGATCTCAGAATCGGTCACACATTTCTTAGTGGAATGCGTGTATTTGAGAAAAGGCGAAATTTATCAAAATGCATGAATTATATGTATCTACTGTCGAATCAAATTGTTGAGATGCAATGGCAGCAGTTGAAAAATCTTTCAATCCCATACATCGAAGGAACTCTTCTATACAGTATTTCTAATTTATCATTTTATTTTCCTTTTTAGTTTATTGCTGTTAGGTTTTAAGTTGTATTGTCAATTTTTTAAACAAAATGATTATTACAAAAGAAAATGATTATTATAAAAGAGTTGTAAAAGTCAAGGTGTCCTTTGGGGTGTTATATAGATGAATTAGGAGTTTTTGAATTCGAGTATGGAAGATAAAGAAAGAGTCTCCGGATTTATGCTAGTACGTCACCAATCTGATGCTCGAGTGTCAAAAATAGAATCATTGTCGCCCAAATATCGCTCGTTTGTCACTCAAACGACAAACCTATCACTCGCTTGTTGCTCGAGATACAATGTTTTTCGAGAAACTATAGTTCGCAATTTTCAAAATCTTTATCCATCTTATACTATCCAGTATCTCCATATTATAAATACCCAAACCCTACTTCGTGAAAGTGGTGGTTGATCATTATTTTCTACCTTCATATTATTCGTTGGAGATCAACCAACAATTCCACATCTTCTGATCAATCAACTAGAAGTTGAGAAAAACATCAGTCATATAATTCAAAACACTTCATAAATATAATCAAGCACATACTTTTTCAATAGCTTTCAGAGATTGTTGAAAATTGAGGGAGGTTGGACCAGAATTACAGAAAGAGTACAAGAACAAGATATTCTTGGTGATCCACAAGAGATAGGCAATTCCAAAAGATTGGGAACAGGTGTAAGTGAAGCACGTTCCACCGAATTTTGGAGATTGCAGGGCTTAGATCACTGAGTTTAGTAGGTTTTCTAGGCTAGATCATATCGTAAGTTCTTATTGTCTATAGTGAAAGTTATTGGCTTGGTTCAGAGTTTTTAATCCTGTAAAGGATTTTCCTGTTAATAAATCTTGTATTATTTACTGCTTTATTTACTATTGTTGCAATTTAACATAAGATTAAAATTGACTTGATTGACTAAATATTTAGAATAATTAAAATGTGACTTATTACTTTTAATTAATAATTAATAATTTCGTTTTATTCACCTATTTACCCTCTTTAAGTGATTTTAGGGTCAAACTCGTAACTTTCAATTTGTATCAGAGCCCAAATTAAATTCCCGACCCTAGTTTTCTAGATGAGTAGTTCATTGTCTGTTCTATCATATTTTCATGGTAATAACTATGTTCATTGGAAAGTTAGAATGAGAACCTTCCTAAAATCGACGGATGAGCGTATTTGGTTGAGCGTAATAAATGGTTGGACTGCTCCTCCTAGCATGGTCTCGGTTCGGCCCATTGCCCCACGAGCTCGGCTCGTAGCTCGGCTCGTGACGAACACGAGTCGAGCTCGTGGCTTGTTACAAACGAGCCGAGTAGAAGCTCCATTTGTTACTCACGGGTCGAGCTTGGCTCGGCTCGCGAGCTCGTCATTTTTTTAATAATAAGATAAGCCTAAAAAAAATAACTCGATTTGGAGGAGCCCACGAGCTGGCTTGTTGGCTCGCCCACGAGTCGCTCGTCAAAACTCGGCTAGCCTAGAGAGCCGATCGGCTCGGCTCGTGCTCTGACAAGGCTCGTGGCTTGGCTCGATTGCCACCATTACCTATAGCTAATTGGCCGAAGACTAATGTAGATGAGTATAATTGGAATAGTAAGGCTTTACATGCTTTATTTATGACTGTATCAACACAAGAATTTAGGCGTGTGTCTATGTATGAGGTTGCTAAAGAGGTTTGTATTTTTTACAGACCACACATGAAGGAATTCGGGCTATTAAGAATTCTAAGTTATAGATATTGACCACTAGATTTGAAGAGATTAGGACGAAGGATGATGAGACCTTCCATGAAGTCTATGTGAGTTTGAATGAGATAGTTAATTCAAGTTTCAACTTAGGTGAGAGAATTCCTAAGCCTAAAAATTGTCTAGAAAAATCCTTAGATCCTTACTTGAGAGACTTAGGCCTAAAATTACGGCTATTGATGAGAGCAATGATTTAGATACTATTAAGATTGAAGAACTAGTTAGATATCTCCAAACTTATGAACTCACCATATTTCAATCTAAGAAGATCAAGTCTATAGTCTTGAACATTGTTAGGAAAGAAGAGTATAACTTATGTATGACCTTCAGGAGTCAACCAAAAGTCTTGGTGAGTTAAGATTTGTCAATGAGAACTTAGAGGCCAAGGTTAAAACCCTGACAAGTGGCCTTGAGAAATCCAATGTTCGACTCCATTTCGTCTTGAGTGGATCTCAAAAATTGGATAATCTTTTGGTGTTGAACAAGCCTGCTTGGAATATGGAAGGTCTAGAATATAAGCACACCGATCATAATAAGGCTAGTACTTTCAAAATTATTTTTGTCCTTGCATTCAACCAGCCTCTATATGTTTCTAATCCTGAACTTAAGAACAAATATATCGTAGGACAAATACTTACTAGATAGCATATGACCTATTAACCTAGGAATGAATATTAGCGACCACATAACTTTTGACCTAAGTTTATCCCTACTTGTTTCAAATTGTGGTGAGTTAGGATATATAAGACCTATGTACCATAAATTCTTGAATAAAAAAAAAAAATCAGAATTTCACTAGAGATAGAAATCAAGATTTTGATGGCCGGATTGACTTTCTCACTAATCAAATGAGTCATTTGATCAAGTTAATGACAGTTTATTCATAATAAGTTTTCCATTAGACAAGTCTAGTTTAAAAAGAGTGATTTGAAATTTTTTAAAATTGATCACGGTACTCTTAAAGGTAAGACTGTTTGCATGCCTATTTGATTATGTGTTTTTGATACATGTTTATAATTATTAATTGTGATTCATTTATTATTACATGCATCTTATTTTGTTTTGCTTTTTAGATAGTCTTATTTTTAAAAATGAGAGAAACACAATGATATTGTGAGTGAGTTTTGACCACATTTATAAGATTTGGGATGACTGTCATCTATTGGTAAAGTGACCTTGAACATGTATTAACCTTAATTTAGTAGACTTAAGCTCTAGTATATCCTCTAAAAAGAAAAGAAAATATTTTGTTTTATACTCTTCTTCGAAACCTATTTGACTCGAACAATTAAGTTTGAGGGGTTTCTTATAATCTGATGTCCTATGGTCAACTGACTTGGAGTCGTCTGCCCAAATCTCATTATTTTAGTCGCTTAATAGAGAATCTCCACATAAGATGTAAAAAATTGAAAAGAAAAATAATGAGCTTAAAAAGAAAAATAGAAATTGTGCGAAAATGCATATATGCTCAAAGTCAGAGGGGGAAAAGAATAATATATATGAAAAATGAGTTTCATTTATAGGTCCTAATATGCATTATCGAATTGACTTTCATTATTAGGAGAATAAATTTATTTAACAGTGATATTTAGCATGTCCTTTATCACATAAGGTTTGGAGTCTTGCTTACAATGAATTAATGAAACTTTACATGCATGAGTCATTTACACAATTTACTCCATTTGGACTTGAACTAAGTATGTGAGAAAGTTTACTAATAATTTATTATATTTGTATATATTATCAACTGCATCTTTAAGTTATTATATAGTTCCTTTCGTCATTTGTGACAAAAAAAAGGGGAGAACTGATGGCATTTTAGCATTTTATTTATCGGCATTTTAGGGAGAGTTTGCAGTAAAATAGAGATGATGATATTTCATGATAGTATTTTGAATGCTAAGCTTTTTGAGTTTTGATATCTTGTGATATTAATGTTTCAATTGGTATTTTGATTAACATTAGTATTACTTCTCAATCAAGTTAGCATATTTATGATAGTGTGTTTCAATTGTTATATTTCATGTTTCACGTGCTTTTATATTTGGTATTTGAATTATTGATTTTAGGAAACATGTTATAAGGAATGTAAAAGACAGACATTCAATTTGGGTTTAGGTAGATTAGTTTTGTTTTTACTTTCTTGATTTGTATTGTATAGTTTTGTCACAGAATACCAAAAGGGGGAGATCGTTAGTTTTAAGTTGTATTGACAATTTTTTTAAACAAAATGATTATTATAAAATTGTTGTAAAAATCAATGAGTCTTTTGGGGTGTTATAGAAATAAATTAGGAGTCTTTGGGTCGAGTATGGAACATGAAGAAAGAGTCGCCCGATTTATGCTAACATATAGTTAGTATGATACTCGAGCGTCTAAAATAGAATCATTGTCGTCGCCTATCTCTTGAGCGACACACCTATCGTTTACCTGCCACTAGCTTGACGACCGAGCGATGGTGTTTTCCAAAAGACATTAGTTCGCGATTTTCAAGAGTTTTATCTATTATATACTACTAAATGCCTCCATATTATAAATACTCAAACCCTACCTCGTGAAATGGTGGTTGATCATTATTTTCTACGTTGATAACATCTTTTGGAAATCAACTAAAAATTCTACATCTTGAGATCAACAATTACAAGTTGGGAAAAAAAATTAAAATCATATAATTCAAAACACCTACTTCCTAAATATAATTAAGAAGAACATTTTCAATAACTTTCAGAGGTTACAGAAAATTGAGGGATGTTGGATCAAAAGCATATGAAGAGTGCAAGAACAAAATGTTCTGATAATTCACAGGAGTAAACAATTCCACAAGATCGGGAGTAAATGTGAGTGAAGCACGTTCGAGCGGGTCTTGGAGATTGCATAAATTAGATCGACGAATCTAGTAAGTTTTTTAGACTGGATCATACTGTAAATTCTTATTGTCTATAGTGAAAGTTATTGGTTTGGTTCCAGAGTTTTTAATCTTGTAAATGATTTTCTCCATCAACAAATCTTGTATTAGTTACTGCTTTATTTACTATTGTGGCAATTCAACATAGATTAAAATTGACTTGATTGATTAAACATTTAGAACAATTAAAATGTGACTTATTACTTTTAATTGGTAATTTTTAAGTTCGCGTTCTTCACCTATTCCCATTCTAAGTAATTTTAGGTTCAAACTCGTAACTTTTAGTTGTTTTGCATCGTACTCTTGCAAGTGTTGCCTCGTGTTGACATGATGCTGTATGGAGACTTTCTAAGCTTCGCCGTTAATGGTGTTAGTCCGGGAAATAGACTAGGGGAGCAGACGGTGACTTTAGCCAAAAAATTCTTCTATATATTAGTTCAGTAAAAAGAAATATGCCCTCCCCGACTCTGCCTTGATAATAGCTGATTTTGCAACCAAATAAAATAGTAATTACTCGATTTTCATTAAAAAAAAAAAAAAAAAAACCTAATTCCAACCATCATCAAAGACCAAGTCTAGCGAGGCTGTTGTTGTAACGCGGTCAAGCCTCCAATTCAGTGCATCTAGAAGGATTGTGCCATAATTTCGTTTGACTACATATTTGGCTAAACTTACTTTCTTAAATAGTTTTTTATTTCTAGTATATTTACTAATTTCTAGTATATTTCTATGAATGACTAGTTTTCTATTTTTTTTCGAAGCCTATATGGCTTTCTCACCTACCATAGAAGACTGTATTATGTTAAAAATGTAACTATTATCGGAATCCCAATTTAAAATTATTCTTCCTTTCTCGTATTTTTATAACACGCTATCATCAAGAAATTCTAGTCAACTGAATTAGTAAA
>CAIGRN010202080.1:0-12010 GCA_903798345.1 Fraxinus anomala | reverse complement strand
TCTAGTTTCCAAAGGAAAATAAGAAACCCTGCTTATTGTTCTAAACAAAGAAAACTCTAAGAACTACTCTAAACAAATTTCCTAACAAGTAAAACATAAACATAAACATAAAAATAAAAATCAATTTCTGCTTGAACAATTATTCCATTTTGACAGCTAAAATGATGAAATTTGACCAGAAAACCAGTCGGTTCAAGGGCTTTAGCCCACGAGTTCTCCTCAGTGGCTCCTTTTTTACAAGAAAGTCATTCATCCAATTATGGTACTATTGACCGCGTCAACAATTTCAAATGCATCATTTTATAGATGGAAAAAGATTTTTCCTCGAATCTTACAATATAAGCTCTTGCCCCATGGTCATTACTACTGCATCTTAATCACAAAATTATTTAACAATAGCTTCCAATTGCTCATTCTCAATGGACATAATGCACTCAGTCGTGAAACTATCTACAATTGAAATTCTAGACACCCGTATTGTTGACATAGATGCACTACCAATATCCACAATCATCACTTTTCCTCAATATTATCTTCTTGAATATCCTCTTCAACCTCCAATCAAAACTAGGCCAGCCATCGTAGTCCTTGCCTAAATCAATATCCTACAAACTAGGATTGGAAGAAGCAAAAATAATTTGTTATTGTCACCGTCGAGTATGCCACAATGCCTATACGATCATCAAATCATCATGATAGACAATCATCAATATCTTGCTACAGCACCTCCATTTTTTGATACAGGGTTCCATCTGTACATTTTTTTTAAAATTCCGCAAGCGTATGGGCTTTTTGATGAGTAATAGAATTAGTGAATTGAGAGTATCATTGCAAGAAGAATAAATTCAATTCACTAGTTTCGTATAGAATCCGAATTACGTAAAACAAAAGAGATTTGATTTCTTTTTTCTAAATTAATCTAAGAAACATGCAAAATGAGGGTTTGTATTAAATTATGGATGATTGTATTCGATTTTGAATCTGCCTATTGTTATCTATTTCAATTCTTAATTTGTAATCTAATTTCGTTCATGCATTCTTAATAATCGATAAAACTATGATATATAACTTTCTTTTTTCAAGACAAAGTAAACCTATTCTAACCACGACCCCAAATCTATTTCAAGACCGAATTAGAATGATTAGAATGCTTTAAATTTTAGATTATCTATATGATTGCATAAGTGATAAATGTTATTCCTAACATCTATTGTAAATATGTTAATTTCGCCATGTTTTAAAATTATTGTGAATCTCCCGACACTACAACAAATAACTAATTATCTAATTGGTAGCCAATCAATTAAATAATACAATGGATATGCAAAATTAATCAAGAAATACTAAATTACTAGTCTTGAATTAAAATAAAGAGACAATATGGTTCATCTTCATCCAATATAAAGTGCATTGGAAAGACAATTCAAAATGCTACAATTCATTTCTCCAAATCGGATGTGTTGCTATTGAAAATTGGGTTTTAATTTGAAACAAAAAATCTGGAGCATGACTTTTTTGACTGAAAATTGATTTGTAAAAATATTTTTATTAAATTTCACTCATTTGACATCCGATTGTATCCAATTGATTCTATGTGATCTTCAATCATCGTTTTGTTTTTTGAATCAACAGCTGGATTTTTTTACTTTCATCCCCGAACTTTAGATTTCTTTCATTTTAGTCATTTTTCGTTCATTTCTTTCAATTTCACCAATTTGTTTCGAGTCTTACCTAACAAACAAAATTAACATCTAAATAAGTTATAAGTAATCAAAATTAACGACAATTAATCACAATTAATGGCCCAAATAAGTGTATAAAATACACTTATCAAATATCCTCAAATTTGAAAATTTGTTTGTTCTCAAACAAAATAGACTTTGACTTCAATGAATATTTTTCAAAAAATACATTGTTAGATTATCTGCCTTTGGTTTCATAATTGAAATGTTTGTATTAAAAATATGAATTTCTTCAAATTTACATTGCTAAAATTAATTTATACTCGTTCAATACAAAACAGACGTGTATGTGAAAATTCATGTAAAGCATCATAAATTCATAAACTGAGTCAAATCCCGACCCTCAATGTTCAAATTCTTCCTCCTCTCATAAGATGCACACCCCAAACTTATTCTTTTAACTCTTTTCACAAGGTGTAATCTAAGATTGAGTTCATAAACTACTCTTCACCTTCCCTAGTTTGATTATATTTTACTAATTACAGTTCAACGTATCAACAAATGAGGATTTTCCTTATTTTCGCTATTTCAACCTCCAAAAATCAATCAAGCTAATAATCTATTTTCAAAAGTCTAATTCTCTCAAATAAGTGTTAGTCTTTAATCAAGGCATGTAATATATAAATAGTAAAAATAGATAAAAACTCGATATTTTTTTTACCCTCAAATTTATAATAGACATTACTCTCAATGTATCAAAATATAGCAAGCAATATATACATTTTTGGTGTTAATTTGAAGGTGGTGGATGGTTTGATGTGAAGGTATTGTATCACTTACTATGTATTTTTCCTTGTTTAATGGGTGCAGATGTAATATTCCTTCAAAGTAATGAGAATATCATTCATAGCATGAAACACTTTATAATAACTCAAACACACTCTAAAGTAAAATATGGGGATGAAGATACCTTATATTACTTGAAGGTCAATTACATCAAAATTTTAGAGAATTCAATATTGGACTTGAAGATCAACATCTTTTGAATTATTTCATGATATGGGTGATATTTTTCTATTATTTTTTTGTAATTTATATATTAGCATGCTATGCTAGATCCGTTTTTGTATTGGATGGAGATAAACCCTATTTGTTATTTTGTTTATATTCAAGACTAGTATTTTAGTTTAATTCTCGCGTTTCTTGATTAATTTTGCATAGTTATTGTATTATTTAATTGATTGGCTACCAATTAGTTGCTTATTGTAGTGTTGAGAGATTTACAATAAGTTTAGAACGTAGTAAAATTAAAATATGTACAATAGATGTTAGAAATAACATTTATCACGTGTGCAATCATATATATAATTTAAATTTTAATGCATTCTAATCAGTTGAATTCGGGTTCGTACTAGATTAATGTCATGGTTAGAATAAATTTAATTTTTCTTCAAAAAGAAAATTATATATCATAATCGATTGTCAAGAATACAAGTCATATAGGCTACAATGAAAATTATAAAATTGTCTCACAATGTTTCATGTAATTCAAATATTTTTCTTTGAAACTCAATATTATTCCATTTTTTAAGGGGAATATACAAGAGTTTAGGTCAACCAGATTAAGGGTTATTTCATATTTAAAGTCAATTCACCAAAGAGATGACCAAACACCCCAAGTCTCAAACATGCGGTCAAATCCCACTGACAAGAGTTTAATTTATGCAGTGCATAAGATATATATAATAACCTATACCAAGTACTCTAAACAAGTTCTAAACAAATTAATGTAAATTTAATTTACCAATCATGAACTTTACTAGTACTTGTTTACAAAATAATATTTCCAATAATAATAAACAAAAAATCTCCTTTATTTATTTATTTTTATAATAAAACAAACATGCAAAAAGGAAATTTGTTATATACAATAAATGAACGTGCATGCTTGAATACATAGATATCATGAAAAATGTATATGCATGCACATAATGTGCCTAATCAACGCTTACCACGAAGAGCAAAACGAGGAACATCACAATTATCAACATTACTTAGATTTGTGAGTTCACTATTTTTTACCCAAATCTTCTTAAAAGAAAATGTAACTTGAATAAATTGAGTCATCAATTTAGTCAAGTGATTCACTTGGTCAGTCAAGAAACTAACATGAGTTGTTAGATCTTGATTGTTGTACTTAACCAAGGACTTACGACAATTAGTTCAAATTTGATCTAAAACATCACAATTATGACATGTGGGAGAAAATTTCTGAACAACCCTAGGTTTCATATTTTGAACCTTAGGTGGAGGAAATCTATAATGTACATATGATTTCGGTCATCGGACACCTATATTCTTAATCTTGTTCCTATTCAAGAGCTCGCGGCACTTAGGTATTATGTGTCCTACTTTACCACATTGGTGACACATGGGGATGAACCTGGGAGTACCTCTACTAATTTCTAATGACACTTGCTCAACATTTAATTCATTTAATCCACTAGTCGACTCCTTAAGTTTGCCTTCTAAACTCTCATTTTCTAATTCAAGTTTATTCAATTTCTTAAAGACGGAACTATTCACCTTTTTCAACTTAAGGCACTCTTGAAATAATTTGTCAAACGCTTCATAGATATCACTACCATCCTCAGATCATAATGTAATTGACTCATCTAGACAAAATTGGGTCAACGATTGCAATTAAGCTCTGATACCACTTGAAAGTTTAAATTTATTTATTCGATTTATCGTTATTTAGACCCAATGTACGGAATTACACAATTAAAAGAAACGAGTCACTTTTTAATTGTTTCTAGAGAATTAGATCAAACAACTCAATTTAACTTATTTTTTAATACCACAATTTGTAAATTGCGTAAAGTAAATAACACTAATATTGACACGGGGAAAATCCATCACAAAGGATTAAAAATGCTAAGCACTTTGTCAATCAATAATCCACTATAAACGAAACAAATTAAAGTATGGTTCAAACCTGACTAACCCTTAGTCCCCTCTGATCTTATTTTCATGTAATCACCCTTGGTCCACTGGACTGCGTGTTCCTCATACTAGATCCCAACTCCAGATATATCACCTTAACCATTCTGGACTTCATGCTCCTCACACCAGCTCCCAACACCTTGTATATTAATTTAGTCCACCTAGACCGCATGTTTCGCTACAGCTCCCGATCCCTAGTATCGTTTACCTCTAGTCGATTAGGTGGTTTGGTTGTGATCAAAAGATATTGTGTGTTTTGATCTGTGATTCAATATGGAATAATATAATTTGACCAACAAAATATGTTTTGGAAGAATTTATAGATGAAGTATAATATGTGTAGTTGAATTTTGGAATCAATAAATATTTTGGATCATCAAAGAATTGATTTCTATGGAATAAATATGATTTAACACACCTTGGAACGTTCATGGGACTGTATATCTATAATGGGTCATGTTTGGGATGAAAATGAACTCAAAATCACCTTGTAAATCTAATATTATTGTTCCACAGATAACCACGTCGCTCAAGCGGCAGCCACCACCAGAAGAGCGACAACTAAGCACTCATCGATATTTTTATCATAAATTTCTCTCCTAATATCGGATTAAGGTGATATAAAGGGTCTTGGAAAGTTAACTCAAAGGACTACAATTTATCTACAAACATCCTTGTCCAAATTTGAGTTTTTTCTATTGAAAAATGCATTGCAACTTGTGGCCGAGAATCTGGAGCATGATTTGTGCAACATTTTTGCTCTTCTCTCACATCTAATTGCATTCCAATGATTATATATGGTCTTCTTGGACATTTTGGACTCCTTCAAGACCTATGCTTCCAGTTCTTTTGAATTTAATTAGGACTCGATAAGTCCTACTATGATTTTGATTACAACTCGATAAACTCTTACTACAGTTCAAGTAGGACATGATTTTGACTAAGGAAAATGTCAATTACAAATTAGACTTTACACTTCTTACTCTTAATTATCTCTGTAGCTTTTGATTTGCCAATGAGGAAGACAAATTCGAAAGAAAATGCATTTTCCTTTGCATCTTTGGTTCTTAAGTTGGAATGTTTCTTCAAATTCAAATTCTACGAGACTTGATAAAAAAAAAAAAATTAATTCAGTCATTCAAATTGTGATTCTACAAGTTAGGGGATTGTTCCAAAAGGAATTTGTACAAAAAAAAAACTATAAAGTATTACTGTAATATCGTTTCCTTTTTCGATGGATACTAACTATAAGAGAGAGAATTGTACTTTGTAGTGCTAGTGCTCCCCTAGGTAATGGTTGATGCGGCTTCGTGTTATGGGTATGTGTGTAAGGTAGTTCATTGAATAGTTCTCAAATGTGATAGTCATGAGATCGCAAAAAAATAGGCTTTGCACCTTGCTACGACTCCATCGCTCTTGTCATTCCTCAATGGCTTGATGGTTGATTGTCTTGCTTGCAAGTCGAGCCTAGTCGAGCTTGATTACTTACTTCCATCACAGCAAGTTTGTAGTAGTCTCAAGTCATATGAAATGTGTCATTAAAATTAAAGTTTGTCTTCGATCTTTAAATTATAAGGGGATTATAATGAAATGTTAAAAAAAAAAATTGTTTTGCTTAATAAGTAGGAATATAAACACAACTATATGAAAACAATGGAAAATAAAGGAAAAAAAGTAGACAGAAATACTTGTTGGGGACATATTGTTCAGTCCCATATGGAAGAATCATTAATGGGATTGCAAATTTAGGGATTGTTTGGTAAATTTTTGAAACGTGAAAAGATGTTTTTGAGATTAAGAAACTGCATTTAAACATGTTTAAATAATTTTTTAAATATGTACTTACTAGATGAGTTTTTAGAAGAAATTGGCATAAGAGCCCGATCAACAGGATTTCTACTACTTGTAAAAGAGATTCTTGACAAAATTACCTTATTTCAATTTTTTTTCTAAAGCACTTATAGCTATATAAAACACTCTTTTAATAATTTCAATACTTGTTCGATTATTTACAATACCCTTTTTAATTAGAGAATGTTAATAAATTTCAAGCAAAGATGTCAACCACTTTCAAATTTGAGACGTAGATTATAGCAATGCAATGAAATCGAATTTTAGAAAATTATTTAGATATGTTCAAAAGCAACTTTTGAGTTTTCAAAACCCTTTCCAAACGGGTCCTAGGTGGCTTTCTGAGAAAGTTCTTCCTGCAGGAAGCAAAATAAAAAATCTAGCTAAATGGGCCCATAGAGAAGAGCATATGTGAAGCGGGGCAACCACGCCTTTCAACATGGATGCTTCAATGCGTTGCACAAGCACGCATAATATATGTTTGAGATTTCCTTTAATGGGGACCAGATAAACTGAGTTCTGAGATTGGATGGCCATTTGCGTGAAATTTGCTGATTTTATTAGAGTAATGCTACATGTACATAACTATTTACGGATTGATAACTTGACACTATATTAAAATTTAACAGATTTCCTACACGCCTTTTTTTTTTTATTCTCTCTACATTAATATGTAAGTAATGGATATACAAGTAGCATTTCTCATTTTATTATAGCCCATTAATGATCTAAAACCAAATGAGGTATCGAGCTGTTTTTTTTTTTCCTTTTTACCTTTTTTTCAATTTAATCGTTCGATTCCATTCAATTTCATAAAATTGACCTTCAATTTTGGAAGCTAGAATGATATGTGACGTTTGTGCACATGCATGCGGGACTAGAAAATAAGTCTAGCACAATTAGCGCACCCGATACCAAACATATAGAAAAGTGTACGCATTGGCCGGAGCATCAAATGGAGCTTAATTGAAGAACTTTAATTAGACAACATTTTGGGGGAAAGAATTATATATATATGGCACATCTGGCAAAATTAATTCTAAGTGCTAATGGCTGGAGAGGGATTGCGGCTATTGTATTAACTTGGCTAGCAAAGATGAATGAGACTGAACCCTAAATTAATGTCACCATTAATGGCTTGGTGGTGGAGCTCCATTTGTTGACGACGGTGATGCTATGCCGTTCGATTTCATCAACTGGCTGCATTTGCCAACCTCACATTCATTCACACAGCTATCGACTTTGTTAATATCTGTAATATTCAACAATTACAAAGATATATTAGCATGTACAAAATATTACAGAAATCTCATTGCCTTCCCACAAGTTACTCAATTATTTCAAATTTTTTATGTCACTTTTATAAATTATATTTGTAAAATTCTCTTTTAGAAATTGAGTTTCATATCAAAATCTAAACAACAATAAGTTTATCAATCGTTTAAACATATATAGGCCCACAAAACATGAAAATGGCATTTTTGGTACATACGCCAGATATAATCAACGTCTCTATTTCCTCAATCATATAAAGTCATATTCAATTCAAGATATCGAATATTTTGCAAATATATTGATAGAATACATATATAATAAGTCATATTGTATACACATGACGTGGTTAGCGATTTTTATGTCACACACACACACACGTATATATAGGAGGGGGAAACTTAAAAAGTACGTACCACTACCAAAACGAGCACATCGATGAACGGCACAACCAAGCTTGCAATAATCTGGTTCCGAGGCTGTCGAGTGGAAGCCGGTAATACACTTAATCAAGCATTTCAATGAACACTTGAATTTATCTTTTCCAAAAAAGCAACCGATTTCACAAGGTTCTATGCAAGATTTGAAAGATGCACTTGCTTGCCCTGCAAGTAATAGCATCAACAACATAACTACAGTGATGGTTCTTACGTTTTTGCTCTCCATGCCTGCTTCCTGATCTCACTCTTCACTCTTTCACTTTGGAATTTAGATGCCTCATACATACATGTATACTTTAATTGTGTAATTTAACAGATTTCCTACTTTGCAACCAGGAAATAGGAAATGATTATTCAGGTAAAACAATCATATATTGGCCAACAAATTTAAGAAAAGTTCAAATCCATATTCCGTGAAACAAATTTCAATCAGCATTAAAATTTGTATAATGCCAATGATCAGATTCAAGACAAGTATTTCCTGTCAAAATTTAAATAAAATTACACACTCTCATATTAGAAAATCAATTAAACAATAAATAATTTCCTTAATCGCTTTACGAGTTTGAGTATTAGGAAAGAGAGGAAGATATTCTGGACTAGGAATCAAGAGAGATTTGTGGACAATTACTACTATATGACAGCTCAAGACAATAGTTTTGTAGCAAATCCAGTAAAATGTCAATTTTTTTAAATCGAGTATATGGACTATTAGATGAATTCTTCAACATTTTTCATCCTTAAATAATCGAGAAAAATGTTAATTTATTTAAATCTCGGTATATATGTTATTATCTAGTATAACTTCATTACGTTCCTACCTAATATAAGAAATATAGGAGGCTATCCTCAACTTAGAATATAATAAAATTTCTTATAATTTATAGATTCTCATGTTTTCGAGTAGAATTCATAAGATACTACCATAATTCTATCAATAGATTTTTTTGATTTCATTGTATTTGTTGTTCTTACAATTATGATAAGGTGATTTAACTTCTTAATATATCATGAAAATATATATAAAAAATAAAATCTATTACTTTATCGTTTATAATAGAAAGTTCATAACTTTGTTATTTAAAATAACTAATTTAATCAATCTAAATAATCAAACAAATAAATATAAAAAAAAAAAATTTAGAATAAGTTCAACTAGAAATTAAATTTATTTCATAATAGTGTTGAGAATTACGTATAAAATATGTACTAAATAATTTATGATTAAAGATATGTTTAGTTGATGAATAGAGTTTCAATATGATAATAGATTAATAGATTAATAATAGTTTCAATGGGGCAAAAAAAGCTCGAACCTTTTTTGCTCGAGTCTAGCCAGAGTTTCGAGTTTCGGCTCGTGACTCGACTCGTTGACATGGCTAGCGCCAAGTTAGCGAAAATTTGACGACTTTTTCGTCCAGCTCATAATTTTGATCTCTTCAAGATTACTCCAATTTAGACTCCAATACTCACTAAAATTTGAGTCATACCATAACAAATCTCCACCTTGAACCAAATTCCAAGACAAGGAATTCCAAGTCAAGACTACATCAATAAACACCACTCCTCCTCTTCCAAACAAGCCACATTGGACTAAATCAATGACAAACACCCACTAAACTTAAGCAATGTTCAAATTTAGCAATAGAAAGTGGTTTTGTCATCATATTAGTAAGATTATCCTTAGTATCAACCTTGTTCACTACAATATCACCACGAGCAATCACATCACGCACAAAATGATACCTTACATCAATGTGCTTAGTCCTCTCGTGAAACATGTGATCCTTAATTAAGAAAATTGCACTCTTACTATCACAGAATAATGTAGACATCTACAAGTCTTCACTGATTTCACAAATAAATTCTCTTAGCCATATAGCTTTCTTACATGCCTCTGTAATGGCTATCTATTATGTTTCTGTTTTAGACAAAGTTACTATATTTTGCAAAGTAGCTTTTAGCTGATAGCACAGCCTCCAAGGGTTACCCTGTAAGTGATCTCATCTTATAAAGATCTTCTACATAATCTGAATCCAAAATGCAAACGAGTATTAGAAGAGTCTTTCAAGTATCTGAAGATCCACTGCACTACTTTCCAATGTTTCATGCCAGGATTTGCCATGTATCTGCTAACTGCACTAACTGCATATGCCAATTAGGTCTTGGACAAATCATAGTATACATAAACGATCCAACTGAATTGGAATAAGGAACCCGATGCATGTAATCTTGTCTTTATCTGACTTGGGACACAAGTTAGATGATAATTTAAAGTGAGCAGCCAATGGAACATTGACAGCCTCCGCATTCAAGTAGAAGACATTTTATCATCATGCGTCCAAGTAGAAGACATCCTATCAAAGCCAAGCAAGGCTTCCTCTAAATCAATCTGAGCTAGAAACCGCTCGCATCTTCACTTGCCATAAGGTAAATCTCGTGTTTCTATCCAACAATGAGATACCATACTTCATTGTAGCCATACGGAACAATTAACCTCGCTCCGATACCACTTGTTATGGAATAAACAAGATACCATAATTTCTCTAATATCAATTGTTATGAATTTGGATATTGTGATAATGACGATAAGGAAATAAATGAGAAGAAAAATAAACACTAAAATTTACGTGGAAACCTAACACGAGAAAAAATCACGGGTAGATGAGAAGAAATTAACTATAATCAATAGCAATTGTGTTTTCACTCAATTGAAATCTAAAGCTTTCAAGATGTTGTATGAATCTCTCTCTGTTGTGTTCTATTGTGATAATTTTTATACAAGTCGTGCCATATGTATACATAAACCCTAGAGAACAAGTTTTATAAAAATAGGAGTCCAAAATCATGTCAAAAAAATGAAAATGGGCCTGAATCGAATAAGCATCTCGCGAGCGACAGGCAGGCTATAGCCCCATCACTCGAATGACAGGCAGCGCCAGGCGAGCAACCAATTCTCTGGTTGTTTTCTACTATGCTTGCTAGCAAAAATGCGGTGACTTTTTCCCTTGATCCATTATTTTGATCTCCTCAAGACCACTCCAATTTAGACTCCAATACCCACTAGAATATGGTTCAAACCACAATAACTTCCAAGAATTTATTGAATTTCTTGTCCATCTTGTGTTTATGCAGCTTTTGTGGGAATTGGATTGGAAGAACATAAGCCTTCACTTTTGAAGAAATGTTAGCTAGTGGAGTCGTTGCCATATTTTGTTCAGGTAATCTTTTTGAGTTATTTGGCTTATTCACTTTTTCTTTATTTGATTCAGTTTTTTTTTTTGGTGAACTGTATCTTTCACAGTAATTTCTGGCAATTCAAGTCGCTTCTGGTTAAGAAGGCATGAACTCCCTCCTTTGAATTCAATTCGATGGTGCTAGGTAGTAGTATACCTTGTTGTCTTCAAGAGATGAGTTTTGAAATTTGACCCACTTGATTCTCCAGTCCCTTAATAATTGCCTTGACACTTTACATTTCAATTTCATTCCGTTCTTGATACTTCAACTATTGATATGCCAACTGAGCCAAAGTCTATTCCTATCCTCCTCTCTTCTCCCATCGTCTTCCCTAATTTGGTGAATTTTGCACATTCTAAATGTTTCTATAGGAGAAGTTGGGATGATGCTTCCATCTTGTATTGTATATCTGAGAATATCAATTATTCTACTAGTTAACAACACATGTTTTGTACGTGATTCTGTAATAGTGCTATGATTTTTTAATTATTTTTTAGTGTTGAAAAAATTCATTCAACGCGT
>CAIGRN010202078.1:0-25237 GCA_903798345.1 Fraxinus anomala | reverse complement strand
CATTGCCAAAGAATGTTACCACCATTTTCATTAAACTTATCAAGTTTTATAACATATTTCCAAAGAGGTTTAGATAAATCATCATCAATAGTATTACCACTCATAACTTCAAAAGAAAAATATTTTCAAATACTTAAATGAGATAGGAGTGATATTACCCGAAACTTGAAAAAAATATCTTCTTCTTGATCTTGCAAATGATTATTCAAATGTGGATTGATGAAATGTTTGAAAAAAAATGAAATAACAAAATTAAACTTAAATGGATTTTTTTGAAATTTTATGCCAATTTTCGACCCTTAAGAGTGAGGAAGAAGTGTGAGAGTTCTTATACAAGTTTAAGTGTTTGTTGAAGGGTAAAATTGTACAAATTAATTCAAATAAAATATTATATATTGTTTTTTAAAAAAATACAGATATTGCCGATTGGAAATTACACAAAACGTATACAACATGGCCTTCTTTACAATGGTTGACCCTATCATTTGAAATTTTAATTGATAAAATGAGACTTTTCATTTCAGCTACTCTACTGTGCAGTATTTCTTTCCTCTTTCCCCATACACGTCAATTCCACAGCTACCCAGCCACGTGTCTCTTCTCTTTTCTCTTTTTTTCTTTCCTTGTCTTTCTTCTTCCTTCCCCAAGTTGCCTTCCGTCGACTGCCTTCTCTTTTTCCTTCTTTTTTCTCTCTTTTTCCTGCTTTCTCAGTTCCGCCGGCTGCCTTCTCTTTTTCCTTCTTTTTTCTCTCCTTTTTCTGCCTTCGCAGTTCCGCCGGCTGCCCACCTAAGCCTCCAACACGCTACAAGCGACTCCGATACGCGTGGCGACGTGTCGGAGGTGTATCGGTGTCCTATACGTATCGGACACCGATACGTTGTCGCCGACAGCGTGTCGATGCTTCTGAGTTTGAATAGATCTCAAGGAAAGATATCAACAGAAAAATGGTCCACGTATATTTCAATTAAGGCGTGAGTTATGAACCTTACACGGGAACAAATGTTTGTCAGTGTCTATTTCACTAAATTGAAAACCATTTGGGAAGAGCTTAGTAACTACATGCCTATATGTTCATGTGCAAAGTGTACATGTGGAGGAAATAAGAAACTTGCTGAACATCACCAAATGGAATATGTCGTCATTTTTAATGGGATTACATGAATTATTTGCTCAAGTAAGGGATCAGTTATTATTGATGGACCCTATTAACAAAGTCTTTGCCCTCGTTCATAAGAAGAGAATCAAATGAAGGTTAACTCGAACACTGGTACATCTGGAATCAATTATTCAATGGCATTTTATGTTAAAAATGAAGCTAGAAAACCAGCTGCAGGTCAATCTTATAACAAATATCAGAAGGGCTGACATATTTGTACCTATTGTGGTTACACGGGTCATGCAGTTGACAAGTGTTACAAGCTACATGGCTTTCCTCCTAGATACAAGCCTAAACAGAGAGCTGGAGTTAACAATCCAACAGGTTCAAGCAATCAAGCAAATTGTACCATCCGTTCCAGATCAAACACAAAACAATGTTGGAAACTTTGTGCAGACATTGAACCCTACTCGTTATCAGCAACTGATGAGTTTGTTAAATAGTCATCTCATAGCTGCTAAGGTAGATATAGAGTTAACTGGCCACCTATCAGGTACTTGCTTCTCCATGTCTATTAATCCAAAGTTCAATTCACCTATATATTGGGTTGTGGACTCTGGTGCAACAGGTCACATCTGTTCAAATCAATCCAACTTTAATACAATGAAACCAATTCAGAATGCATTTGTTACACTGCCTAATCATGAACAAATCACTGTACAATTTATTGGAAATGTGAAGTTATCTCCTTATTTAGTACTTGAAGATGTGTTGTTTGTCCCTCAATTCAAATTCAACCTGTTATTAGTAAGCTCCTTAACCATAAATTCTTCCCTAAGCATCAAATTTCTCACTTATTCATGAGTGATTCAGGATCTGCACACCTTGAAGATGACTGGGAAGGGTGAAAGAATTGCAAATCTCTATGTCATTGATGCAAGATCACTTGATCAAGTACAAAATAAATGTGGTGCTTCTGGGAATATTTGTAATTATGTTCATTCAATGATCAGTAATGTAACTAGTCACACTTGACATCATATGCTTGGCTATTTATCTTTCAAAAAGGTAAATTTGTTGAGAGACCAATTAAGATTTGATTGTAATGGACAAAATAATGGCATGTCTGCTACATGTTCCATGTCTTTTAGCTAAACAAATGAGGCTCTTATTCGTTTCAAACATTCACTTCTCTCCTATTGCATTTGACTTGGTTTATTGTGATATTTGGGGTCCTTACAATGTCCCAACTTTGATTGATGATTGCACACGGTTTACACTGGTATATCTAATGAAGCAGAAGTCTAATGTTAAACTCATTATTCCCAGATTTTTTACTCTAATTGAAACTCGGTTTCATAAAGTGATTAAAAAGTTCAGATCAAATAAGGCTCAAGAGCTTCACTTTACAGATTTTTTTAATGCTAAAGGGATCATACATCAGTTTTCTTGAGTGAAAAGGCCTGAACAAAACTCTGTGGTGGAAAGAATGCACCAATATCTTCTTAATGTACCTCGTGCTATATTCTTTCAATCCCAAGTTCCCAACAAATTATGGGGAGAATGCATCCTCACAGCTGCATTTTTAATCAACAAAACCCCTTCACCAGTTTTACAAAATAGAACACTTTTCTTTTGTCTACACAACTCTCTAGTTGATTATAATCACCTTAGAATCTTTGGTGGTCTTTGTTTTGCCTCCACTCTACCTTCTTGCAAAACCAAGTTCCACCTAAGAGCCAAGGCCTGTGTATTTGTTAGCTATCCTCCTGTTGTTAAAGGGTACAGACTATATGACATCATCTCTAAGATATTCTTCATTTCAAGAGATGTTTTCCATGAACATATTTTTCCTTTTCGTTCAATTCCTCATTCAAATGATTTGATTGATCCCTTCCCTGATATAGTTTTGCCAAAAGTTGCCCTTGATTCAACCACTTGCCATTCTCCTACAACTTCATCTCTTGATATCAGACATGTTGATCCCAACGATCCATTAAATTCATACAACATTTCTCCCCAAGGATTAGTTTATAATCAACTCCAGGGATCATATAATGATCATTCCTCATCACCTATTCCTAGAAGAACAACCAGAATAATTAGAGCTCCTTCTTATCTTAGAGACTATCATTGCAATTTATTAACCAACACACCTCCTCCAAACTCTAATTCTTCATACCTCTCATGCAGATCTATATCTTACACAACCTTTTCTTCCTCGCACAGGAACTTTCTCCTTAATGTCTCTTCCAATTTTGAGCCCTAGTTCTACCATCAAGCTGTGAAATTTGACCATCGGAAAGATGCTATGGATGCTGATCTGGCAGCCATAGAAGCTAACCAAACTTGGTCAATTACTAACCTACCAAAGGGCAAGCACTCCATAGGTTGCAAGAGGGTGTAAAAAATAAAGTTCAAATTTGATGGCAGCATAGACATATAAAAAGCCTGTTTAGTGACTAAAGGCTACACTTAACAAGAGGGGTTAGACTTCATTGAAACTTTTTTCGATGTTGCCAAATTAGTTACTGTCAAAGTTCTTCTTGCTATTGTTGCTATTAAGAAGTGGCATCTTGCCCCATTGAATGTGAATAATGCTTTCCTTAATGGGGACCTTTTCGAGGAGATATATATATGGATCTACTTTTGGGATACTCCAAGCAATCTACTGCTGGAACACAGGGGGAGAAACTTGTATGCAAGCTTCATAAATCAACCTATGATCTCAAACAGGCATCTAGACAATGGTTCTCAAAATTCTCTCAGGTCCTTATGTTACATGGATTTCATCAGTCAAAATCAAATTATTCATTGTTCACAAAAGGATCTGGAGTTTCTTTGATTGCACTATTGGTTTATGTTTATGACATTATCATTACATGGTCAAACATTGAAGACATTGAATCTTTAAAAGCTTTCCTGCACAGCCAGTTCAAACTTAAAAACCTTGGAAAGTTGAAGTATTTTCTTGGCTTGGAGATAGCGAGATCACATAAAGGAATCTTCCTTTCTCAAATACATTACACTCTGCAACTTCTTGAAGATACTAGGTTTTTGGCCTGCAAACCAACTCAGTTGCCTATGGATCCTAAAGTGCGTCTAAGTTCCTTTGAAGGAGAACTCCTTGATGATGTTTCTTAATACTAGAGACTGGTTGGTCGCCTACTTAACCATTTCCCAACCTCATCTTGATGCTTCACATCATCTTTTAAGATATCTTAAATCAGCCCCAAAAACAAGGCTTGATGTTTGCTTCCTCTTCATTCCAGCTTCAAGCATTTGCATATGTTGATTGGGGATCATAACTTGATTCCAGAAAGTCAATCACATTTTTTTTTGTGTTTTCCTTGGTGATTCATTGATTTCCTAGAAGGATAAAAAGGAAACCACTATATCCAGATCATCGGCTGAAACAAAATACCATGCTTTAGCCTTCACAGCAAGCGAACTTGTTTGGATTCATCAGATTCTTCTTGAGTTTCAAAATCTTTCATCTCCTCCAACATTGATATTTTGCGATAATCGGCTGCAATCCATATTGCTACAAATCATATCTTCCACGAACGGACGAAGCACATTGAAATTGATTGCTATTTTATTCGAGATAAGATCAATGTTGGTTTCATTAAACTTTTATCGATTCGAACTCAACACTTAGCTGACATTTTCACCAAACTCTTACCTTCTTCTCTCCTTTTTCCACTACTGTCCAAGATGGCCATTCTTGATCTCCTTAGTCCATCTTGAGGGGGAGTATAAGAGCTCAATTTCAATTTGGCACCAAGTGAAACTGGTAGTTATAGTTGGTAGCTGGTAGTTAGTCCAATTGTATGGTTAGTTAGTTACTTTTGCAACTGTCAATCATTGTTTGTTAATAGTTTGTTAGCTACATTGTATTGTATTTATATATTCCACCGTGCTGTATTATTCATTGAATTGAATGAGAAGTTCTTCATTTTCCACATTCTTTTCTTCTCCCTTAATACTGCTAGCTAACTGCATGTTTAGATTTCCATAGATACACACTACTGAACTGACTTGACAAAATTAAGGGTGTATTTGAGACATGTTATCTTGAAGGAATGTATTTTGAAATAGTAGATTTATAGAGAATGTGTGGTTAAAAAAGAAGGAAAAATTATTGATGTGATGGAAAATATTATTTTATTGAAGAATGTGTGGTTGAAAATGAGGAGAAAAATGAAAATGAAATAGATTTATAGAGAATGTGTGGTTAAAAAAGAAGGAAAAATTATTGATGTGATGGAAAATATTATTTTATTGAAGAATGTGTGGTTGAAAATGAGTAGAAAAATGAAAATGAAAATTTTAATGTGTGTCAAACAGGGCTAAATCATTACACATTGATATTATCAACACTAAGAAGCCATTTTAGAAAAACTCTCGGTGATCCAGATTAAAATCTAACAATTATCACGATGATAAAGCAAATAGCATCCACGTCAAGAATTTAAGAAAGCATATGTATCATTTTGGTCGAGCTTCATTCTTCTGACAAATATCTCTCTGCCATACCTATATAGATGATGATCAAAATTACAATCTAGATGAATTATTACATTACCTGCACCTATTGTGAACTAGGGTCATAGAGTTTTTCACAAGACATTCTTGCTTCCCACAAATTGTTGGCTCGTTGATTCGTCCTGATAGGATGCAAATGTTAACAATTAGAAATCAAATTGGACCCCCACACCACCACCACCACCACCACCACTACCACCCCCACCCCCACCCCCACCCAAAAAATAAAAATAAAAACAAAAACAAAAGAGCATGGTAATATCAGATGCAAATGAGTAAAGTCCATTCTTAGTTACCTCTGTCAACAACAATTGGGTCAGAGTAGTAACCACACAGGAGACATCTAAATACGGCTTCCCTGATGTCAGGAATAATCGAACTGCACCGGATAATCATCCCTTTTATGGACACCATCTTTTCGATATCTGGTCAGAGCAGAAGACAGTGCAAGACTGAAAATTGACACGCCAGAAAAGGTACAAAAAACCTAACCAGATGGGTTGAGATTTCTCATTGAAATCGAGCTCCTGAGATTAAAAATCCTAGGTTGTATATGCTTCTCGAATAGTGGATTGATTCTACTGACCATATCCATCAAGACAATGTCAAAAATGGCTAAAACCTCTAGTGGGTACCTAACCATTTTGGTATAAAGATCACTATCATAATCGTAAACATCCTGCGCATCAACATCAAGCGAGTCGCCCTCGATTTCAATCACATGATTAATAGCCTGCATGTATTTCCCTTCAATCTGGTGTGGATTTTCACGAAAATGCCTCAAAAACCTCAAAATAGCTGCATTCACATCTTGAACACTGATATTATTGCCCCACACATACATAGGCGGGGCCTCATCTATATCATCTCCATCGCCAGCATCAGAGGAAGGCGGGGCGTCGTCCGACGGTGGTAGCGGCGGCGTAGTGTATGAAGACCGCCGGCCACGTTTCTGGCGCCTGGAATCATCGGGAGAAGAAAATGTATTGCCGATTGGATTCGAAGCCAAACTATCAGGCGACAATGGTGCTGCAATAAATTTATCCAATCAATCCAAGCAAAAATGCAGATTCAAATCTACAAAAGTACTTGCTTTCTTAATACACACATAATGAGAGAAAGAGAAGGAAAACTTACCGCCGTGAGTGTTGGCAGGAGAGGAATCGGAAGCCATAGTTTACGATCTCTATAATTCTCTGTGGATCGTAGGGCGAGGGGTAGGGTTGGAGAGTCGGAAATATGTTGGAATTTGGCGGGAAAAAGTTGGTACTTTTGGCACCCAATTGCTGCGCGCTTCTGTGTGTTGTACTTTGAGATTTTCTATATTGCGATAACTAGCACAAAATATGCTTCACCTTTGACTCTATATGCGAAATATATCCCTGTTCTTTCTTCCCAATTTTTTTTTTTTTTTTTTTACGCAAAACCCCTTAAATGACCTTTTCTTACGGAATATAACATTTTCTTTAATTTTTTTAATAACATTTTATGAAATGGTGAATATATTTTTCTCTTTAAATAAATCAAAAAGGAATGAAGAAAAAATAAATATGTAATTACAATTGTAACTCCAATTTTTTAAAAAATATATAAACGAATTGCAAATAAATAATTAAAAAATTAAATGAACATGCCCCTATTTGAAACCCATTTTTTTCTCATTCTATTTCTCATTTTATTTCTTATTCTTCATTTCCATCACATATTCTATCAATAAAATAATATTACACGTAAATTCAAAAAAAATTCTTACTTTTTAACCACACAATTCTCCATCAATCATTATTCCAAAAATTATTTCGCAAACAAAATGGGTGTCAAACAGGAACATTAAATTAGTTTTTATAATTTATTAAATAAATAATTTTCACTATATTTTATTTCTTTTATTTACAATATTATCGACGTATAAGTTAGTTTTTATTTTTTATTTCATCTTCAATAAACTTATTGTAATATATATATATATATATATATATATATATATATATATACACACACACACTACGAGTACATAACCATTCACATAATGCACAAATGGGGATCCCGCGAACGCCTCCAATAGGGAGCATCATTTGTGCATTATGTGTACCTTTATATTACGAATTATGTACCCATAGCATAACTCATAATGATAATATTATTAATTATATTATAAAAATGAGTTTAAAAAAAAGTTTGATTTTAATAGTTGTCGAATAGGAGCCAAGTTTCCTCACTTTTCTTGATCCGCTTTGACTTTTTTTGGAGGCACAACTCCCAAATGCAACTTTTTTCACTATATAAAGACATTGTCAAATTAAGAGGAGGAGAAGAGTTCCAAAACCAAAGGCAAATTTTTTCACTATATAAAGACATCCTTTAGGTCAGATTAAGAGGAGGAGAAGAGTTCCAAAATAAAAAATTAGAAAGGAAAAAAAAAAAAAAGGAAAGAAAAGGAAAAAAAATGACAAAACTAGGGTTTCAAAATTTTCTCGGCTTTTTTCTCGTCATTTCATTAAATCTGATGATATACTTCAAAACTTATATGTTTCCTTTCTCATGATGTGTAACTAAATAATTAGTTGGGAAGAATGATTATAACCTAATTTTGAATCATAATTTAAATTATCGTGTTTTGATCTTCCAACTGATGTTTGTGTAATGTTTTTATTTTGATTTTGTGACTTTGAATTTCATGATCACTAGTTCATTGTTTTGTGAACGATGACGAGTTGAGAAGTGAGTTTTTTATATCATATAGTGAATTCTTAAATTTGGGTAGAAGAAAAAATACACTTTTCTATTATTCAAACGTATTTTTTGGTGTTTGAATGCGTTGGATTAAAACACTCTTAATTCATGTAGAGATACAAGTGAATTGACTTAATTAAGTATGATTAGTTTGAATCGAAGGATAGTAAATTAATTAATTTAGAATAATATGACTTCATGAACAATAATTAATTGTCATCAAAATATGATGATTGAGATTAGGGGAAAAGTTAAGGTGAGCTTGTGAATTCAAACATGTTTGATACCCATTAAAAGGAGTTTTTTCAGGGAAAAATAAATTTTGAAATGATGATTTTTGGAAAATGTGTAGTTAAAAGTAAAAAAAAAATTTGATTTACGTGTACAATACTTTTTTTTTAATATGTGGTTGAAAATAAGTTTTAGAAAAAAATATTCGAATAATGGTAGCCAAACAAGGGTTAAAATCCTCACTACAACATATCAACTCATTTGCACCTTGTCAAGAGTGTTTTCTATCATGTTTTATAGAATTTCTGAAATGTTATTGTAAGTAGAGTTATTAAAAATCGTATCTCTATTATATTTTTTTAAAATACTATTATAAAGTACTATAAAAACTTTAAAATAGCATTAGATATCGTCATGATTTTAATATTTATATCATTTGTTGGTTTAAATAGTATTTTTTAATCGCCGTGGTTATATCTTCAATAACATTCTTTTTCCATCGCAATATTAGTATTCATATCATTTTGTTGAATGTAATGCACTTTCAATAGCATTTTTTATTGTACGTATACATATTAACTAACATTCCTAATATGATTTTAATATTTAAAAAATCATTAATTGTCATAAATAAATATTCGATAATTTATTTTTTGGACTACAAATATGAACAACAATAATCGAGCCAATAACAAATTATAAAACATACATCAATATTGTCTTGTAGAAATACACAAGTTTAGATGTTCAATAGAGAAATATAGATATATTCCGTCTTCACATCAACTACTAATAACAATATATGCTTGAAAAGACAATAAACAAAATCAAATTATAGTCATCTCATTGATTGCCCTCTCTATTTATGCTATTTGAACTTTCATATAATTTTGTTCTCATTTTAAATGAGCTATACTAGACTCCCTTCGAGTTAATATGGAATACTTTGTATAGCAAACTCCACCTCCAATCCCTCGTAATCGTCAACAATTTTCTAGACCAAATACTTTTGAAATAGCATC
This sequence comes from Fraxinus anomala, assembly GCA_903798345.1. Taxonomy (NCBI): domain Eukaryota; kingdom Viridiplantae; phylum Streptophyta; class Magnoliopsida; order Lamiales; family Oleaceae; genus Fraxinus; species Fraxinus anomala. The sequence goes on along the minus strand of CAIGRN010202078.1, from coordinate 15,607 downwards.
TTCTATTCTATTAGTTTTAGAGGCGTGTTGACTCACTTCTTTCACATATTCCTAAAATACGATATATCAGTGTATACATTCAAACATACATATATATTAAACTAGAAAAGTAAATGATGTAGGAAATTATATGCTCATTAACCTACGACTTTAAAGAGGGCCTTGGAATCTCTAGTCTGAATAATCAAAAAAATTGCTTACATATTATTGGGAAAATTCATCCCATATGCATTGGGGACAGATCCCGTTTGATACACATAAAAATTTTATTATCATTCTTCTACTCATTTTCAATCACACATGTTTCAATAAAATAATTTTTTTAATCACATCAATAACTTTTCTTTCTTTTTCAACCACACATTCTTCATTAATCTACTATTCCAAAATACATTCTTTCAAAATAATGCGGTTCAAACACACTTTTAATAAGAAAAGTTCGGCATAATTTAAGCCAAACTAGATCTGTAGCTCAAGCACTGATATACAAAAACCTATGCCCCTTCAGTTAAAATGAGATTTTGGGGTAAATATATTCTAAAATAGTGATTTTTAGGTGAATGGGGGGTTAAAAAATAATGAAAATTTTTGAATTTAAATATAATATTATTTTATGAATAATTGCAGACCCCGTTGCTATAGCCTATAAAGTTCCCCTGAATTTATTTACACGTCATAATACAACAAATCAAACATTGGAACAACAAAAACCATACATGGAACCACAATTACACACAAAAAAGGGTGAAAAAAATTAGCAAATAAATAAAGATTGTGCTTGGTGTACATAGGGGGTTACACACTCTCACATGCAATGGAGCTCGCTCGAATAAAATAGCAAATATTCGAGCGGGCCCCACTGCATGTTCTCGCTAAAAAATTACCGGCGCTACAAGAGGGTTGTGGATCTTTCTGTAGATCTTTGAGCTCCTTCAAAATCCATTTCGAAGCCATCAAAACAAATCAACACACAGACTTCGATCTGTTCATTGTTCTTATTTCAGAAAAAACAAAATGAAAATATATGTTAATATTGCCCCTGTTTGGGCTCCATTAAAATATGTTTTTAGGGAAAATGTATTTTGAAATAGTGATTTTTTTAAAAATGTATGATTAAAAAAAGAAGTTTTGAATTTATGTGTAATATTATTTTATTGAAAAATATGTAAATTATGAATGAATACAGATAGAAGGATATAATCAGTAGGGAAGAGATGAAAATTTTTAGAATGAATTTTCAGCGACGAGGGCAAGGAAAAGACGCAAAGAAGTGATTTGCTGAAAATAATTCCGAATGAATTGGAAGAGAGGCATAAACTTGATTTTACGAAAGAAAAAAAAAATAGGGTAGAAAAAGTGGGAGCCAATATTTGAGTAACATATGGAAGGAATCATATCAAGCTTTCTTAATTTAGTATGACGTTTAATGAATTCTATCGTATTATGTTTAGATAAAATTTAATTAATTTTATAGTTTATCCGCAAAATACTATATTTAAATGTTATAAAATCTATAAATTATTGTAGTGCGTAAATTATATTTTTGCGCGCTATTTATTTATTTTCGTAAATTTATAATATTTAAGATAATAACAAAAGTTACTTAAATTGTTTTTATTTAAATAGAGTTGGGAATAATCAGATTAATGTTAAATAGTAGTCCTTCTAGGAACTACAATTCATATTTTACTTTTACTTGTTAATCGATAACGCACATTTATAATAAAAATCACATAATAATTATAAATACTTTAGTCAAACTTACTTATATTCACATATTTTGTAAAATTTAATAGTGCTATTCAATTATTATTTTTATTTTTTAAACTTTAATCTGATTATAATAAGAATTAATAACAGAAAACCCCATGAAAATCTTTTCATATGCGATATACCTTCCTACCTATTGAAAATCTCAAAAAAAAAAAAAAAAAANAAAAAAAAAAAAAAAAAAAAAAAAAAAAAAAAAACCCATGTTTGAAATTTTTTGTTCAAAAAACCTCCATACAGTCAAAATTCGTAGATTAATTGATAAAAAACAGTAAAAAAATGTAAAAAATTAAAAAGAAATAATTGCAGTTGCAATACCTAAACATTTTTATGTTTTTCAAATTATATCCGAAAAAAAAAAAAATTATATATGCCACCCACAATCCCAAATTTTTAAAACTTTAGGATCTGTTTGATTGATTTAAATTCCATAAAAAATGTCGCATTCGAAGAATTCAAATTCTACTTTACCTATTTGATACGAAAGTGAAAATGAAATTCGAATTTCAAAGTACAACAACTTTAAACTTATTTTTTGTCAATTTCAAGAAAAATGTATTCTTATGGAGTGTTTGAATTTTTATTTTTCAACTTATATAAAATTGGAAAGCCTTTTCACCTTTACCAATGACCATTGTTTTCTTTCCCGCCCCACTTTATCCCACTTCATCTTCTTCCCCACCTTTAATCATACCTTTCACAGGAAGGAGTGACTGAAATAAAATCTTTCTCAAAGTTGGGTGACCTCTAGCGTTTTTCACCCTTTATTTTCTGTTCCACTGTTGGCAATGGTGGATGTCAAGTCATGACCACCGTAACTGTTGCAGCCACCGCGGCCTCACACTACCATCTCACACAGCCTTTCTCACTCATCGCCACTCGCTAGTATAACTCTATCCTCCAGTCCTTAAACCCCCAACACGCATCGAAACCCAGACCTCTCACTTCTCAACCACTTTTCGCCATACTTAACCCAAACCTTAGTCATTCAAACCATAAAAAATCAGACAAGCCCTTATCATTCCCTTTTCTTCTTCAACTGAGCATCTTGCCTAAGCTCGAACACAAACAACTACACCCACAATCATTTTTCGTTGAGAGAGATTATTTTACACATAAACTCATTTCATACAAATTATTTTCCTTAGCAGTGGATTTACTAAAATCCCATTACAAATTTTTTTATATTTTATGGTGGGAGAGTTTATCAAAACTCGTGATGATTTAGGCCATTTGAAGTGGGCTGTTAAGCTTTTACATCAAGTGAAGGAGAGGGCATTTGGTTATTGTTTCCTACGTAAATAAAAGATTCACTTTGTTGTTACTATTCATAAGTCGAGTCGAACCAACTTTGTTGTTACTATTCATAAATCGAGTCGAGCCAAATGACTTTATAACTTGATTCGACTAAGCCCTTTTTTTCTTTTTCTTTTTTGTCTTCATAAGTCAAGTCGATCCGAGCCAAATGACTTTTTGACTTGGCTCTGCTAAGCCANTTTTTTTTTTTTTTTTTTTGTGTCTTTTTTTTTTTTTTTTTTTTTTTTTTTTTTTTTTTTTTTTTTTTTAAACGTTTGATTAGTTTTGATTAATGTTTACAAACCAAATGGCTTGACGACTCGACTCGATTGAACTTTTTTTTTTTTACATTTGATTCAGTATTTTAAGTTACAAAGCGATTTAAAATTTGTTGGAAATGTTGAGTGCGACCATGATAAATATATTATTGATAAATTTTAAATATCCTACACAAATAAAAGAGTCACTTGGTGGTTACTATTCATAAGTGAAGCCGAGTCAAATGACTTTATGGCTCGAAGCCCTTTTTTTTTTAATTTTTTTTTTTTTGTCTTCATAAGACGAGTCGAGTCGAGCCAAAGACTCGGCTCGGCTAAGCAGTTTTTTTTTTCTCTTTTTTTTTCGAGCCATGTGGCTTTATAGCTCGACTCGACTTGGCTAAACCTTTTTTTTTTAACGTTTGATTAGTTTTGGTTATTGTTTATAAGCCAAATGACTTGACGACTCAACTCAACTAAACTTTTTTTTTTTAAACGTTTGATTTAGTATTTTTAGTTACAAATATTCATTTTAAACAATTTAAAATTTGTTGGAAATGTTGAAGTGCAGCCATTATAAATATATGATCGATAAATTTTAAAAAGCAATTTATTTATTTTTTTTTTTGTCCGAGCCATATGGCTTTATGGCTCGGTCAAGCAAGTTTTTTTATTTTTATTTTTTATTTATATATATATTTTTTACGTTTGATTAGTTTTGGTTACTGTTTACAAGTCAAATGACTTAATGGCTCGACTCGACAAAGCCTTTTTTTTTACGTTTGATTCAGTATTTTAAGTTACAAATATTCGTTTTAAGCGATTTAAAATTTGTTGGAAATGTTGAAGTGCCGCCATGATAAATATATGATCGATACATTAATTGTAAAACGTAAAGTCGTGATTGTTTATATTTCTTTTCAATCCCAACCTCATTCCAATATCTTTTTTCGAACTTTATTTTCCTACAATGTTTCGTTTGATTCGATATTTCACGATATGAATATCCATTTGAATCGATTTCACATTGTTTAGAAAAACTTAAAGTGTGATAATAATAAATATATTATCGATTAAGTTTAAATATAAAAATTATCTTAAATTATTAAACGTAAAATCATAATCGTTAATTTTTCTTTTCTACCATACCCTCAACTCTCATACTCACACAAATTTCTTTCAATTTCACTTTTCTTCACTTTTTATGTTTGGTTCGATATTTTACACTACAAATGTTCATTTTCGATTATTTAAAATGCATTCAAGAGTTTAAAGGGCGATCATAATAAATATATGATTGATAAAGTTTAAATAACAAAAATTATCTTGCATGAATTATTAAACATAAAATCATGTTTTTCAATTTTCCTTTGAAATCTTGAAATGCGGCTACGATAAATATATGATCGATAAATTTTAAATATCAAAAATAATTTTACATAAATTATGAAACGTAAAGTCGTGATTGTTTATATTTACACGCAACCATCATTTCGATTTCTCTTTATTCTTTCTCTCACAAATTTTCATTTTCCCACATAATCACCAATGCTCTATATTCCATTTCCCCACACAACCAAGACTTTACTTTTCTTCTTTTCTATTTCTACTTTTGTTTTTTTTAAATGGATTTAATGTACAGTATTATTAGAACATGCTGAAAAAATATTTGACGAAATTGATGAAGTTAGGTGATCGTTTGTCATTCTTTTTGCCTTTATGATGAAAATTTTCATTGTGTTGTGATTTTAATCTTAATAGAGACCCTTGATTTGTCATAAATTCTGCACTGTATTATCATTAATTACTTAGTATTGACTATATACGTCTTGCATAGGGTCTTTGGTAAAGAAATTAAATACTGGTGCAACTGATACATTTAATTGGAGATTCTATGAGCACGAGATGAATGCGACATAATGACTTACCTCAATAGGTATAAAAAGGAGGGTTATGTTGAACTTCATTATCTTTTTAGTAGGACATCAACACCTAATCATTTATGCCTTGTCTTTTTTAAAAAGAACATAGAGACCTTCAAACGCAAAGTTTAGAAAATAAGTTTTGAATCAAATCTCTTAATATTATTTTTGTCACATATCATCATTTCAAGTGTTTTAAGTTTAATGTAACTAATGTTTAAGACAAATAATTTTTTTATATTTACGTTATCATGTAGCCAACTATATTATGACACGTGTATTGTACGTGCGTCTTACTAGTATTTTTCTATAATGATCAAGGGGTTGTGTAAAGTGGACAAGCTATATGATAGCTGGAAAATGTTTGATGAAATGCCTCTAGAAAGGAATTTGGAGAAGAAGATGAGGTGAGGTATGGTGGGGGAAGAAAATAAAGTTTTAAAAGTTTGGAATTGTGAGTGACATATATAACAAATTTGGATATAATTTGCAAAACAAAATTAAAATATTTAGGTACTACAATTGCAACTATTTCTTTTTAGTTTTGGCTTTTTTTTAACTGTTACTCTAATAGATCTCGACGGTAGGGGATTTTTCGAACAAAATATTTCAAATAGAGGGATTATCTGCGATTTCCAATAAGTAAGGGGGTATATTACCCATGAAAACGTTTCTAAGAGGGTTTTTTTTGTTATTAATCCTTATAATAACTTCCCAAACATTTGCTAATAGGCTAATGTGAACAAAAGAAACACACACAAAAGGAAAAGGAAAAGGAAGAGGAAAAAAAGAATATTTGTTGTACATAACTATTTACATAGCGCATCTTGAGCTCCATTTTTTTGCGAAGAGCGCATTTTTTAATAGTAAATTAATGAAAAATGTATGGTTAAAATAAAAAAAGTATTGAATTTGCGTGTAATATTATTTTATTGAAAAGAAGAGAGAAAAATGTTTTTTTAAAAATAATGATGATCAAATTTTATATAAGGATGAGGTGTAAACATATAAGCGAAAAAGTTATTTGATTGATAGAGTTTTGATCCAATTAAATCTTATCGCGTCTTCTGTTGGTAAATAATTATGTAAGTTGTTATTAGCACAATTGAATGAAAAATAGGTTGAGAGTAAAATGAAACTTTTCTCTTTTTTTTTTCATAATTATTATTAATAATAACAAAGCCATGTGAAAATTAAAATCAAATTTTTAGTAAATTTTGATAAAAGTTGAGAAATATGTAATTGGAAAGTTATGAATTTTGATAAAATATATAATTAAAATTAATTATCGAATTTAAGTTAAATTAAAATTTTAATCTTAATCCTTGAAAAATAGGTGCAAAATCTTCAAAGTTTAGCCCCGCGGGCACGCCTTGCTATTAATACACACAAATGGCAACCCCCACTCCTCCGTTCTCCGTCTTTCCATCTGTCCTCATTTATTGAATCCTTCGTAAATAACTCCCTCTAGAATGAACGCTCAAACTCCAACTCCAACTCCAACAACCCTCAATCCTAATGCACCCTTATACATGCCCAGACCTCCTGGTGTGACAGTCCTTCCCCCACCACATCCGCCGCCACAATATTTTCTCTGCTCGTCTCCGTCCTCTGCCGCTCCCTTCCACCAACAACCTTCTCAGTCTTTCAATTACCATGTCCCATTTTACTCACAACCCTTTTCCAGTTCTCCCTATAACATTCAGGCACAAAACCCTATTATCACCACCTACTTGCCTCTACTTCCACCCCTACCACCAACAGCTTCAGCAATGGAACCGCCTCAACTGGCGGCAAGTCATTGTTTTACTCCGGCTATTGCAACTTCTGTCCAATCCGAGGGGGTTCCAAGAGCTGGTTCAACTCATAAAAGGTATTCCGAGCCTGCTAGAACTGGGAGAGGCGGCGCATGGCAAAGAGGTGGGCGGGTCGGAAGAGGGTTTCAGCACGGTGGTTCATGGCGGAGAGGTGGTGGAGGAAGAGGGTTCTTTGGAAGAGAGGATTCTTCAAATAATTTTGAAAGAAGAAAACAACTAATTGGAAAAGGGAATTTTCAAGAGGGAAGTTCTAATCCAAAAAACAATAGTAAGAATTTTCGCAGAAATCGCAAGCTTGAAAAAAGGGACGTGCAGGAGGAGGAAAATAGGCATAAAGTATTGCCTCTTAAACGGGATGAAGTGAAAACGACAGTCATGATCAAGAATATACCCTATGATTACACGTATATATTTTACTACTTTACATTCGAATTCCTTCTTCATAGTTTTTGCCTCGTTAAATTCTCTTCTTCCAATCATCGTGAACTTTTTTTTCTTCATAGTTTGTTTAGGGTTTCTGTGTTTCCATTAATTTTCGTAACTTATAATCTTGTCCATTACACTGGACCTTGCGCCATTTGAGTTGCTGATTTCCGTATGAGCACGATCCAATGGTGATGTCCAATATTTCGTAGCAAACATAGTCACGAGTGGTGTTTCTGGTTTTTTGCAGGCTGGGGTCTTATATGCTTTTCCCTCGCCCTTGTCTTCTCAATTTGACTTCTAATTAAAGGGATCTTTAATTTTTCCGAAGAGGGTTGTGTTAGTTACTGTTTAATTTTGGCTAACATTTTAAATCAAATTTGCAGACGAAAAGTGCTGTTACGACGCTTGGACGAATTTTGCATACTCGAAAATCAAAAGGCCAAAAACGAGAGTACTTCTGAAGAATCCGAAGCACCCATTGTTGCAGCTTATGATTTCTTTTATTATCCCATTGATTTTAGGTATGTTACATACTAATCAGACTTTGTTAATTTCAGTCTAACGAGCCCAGATGATTTTTTAGACATAATTATGAAGATGGGGTCGATTGATTTGAATATGCAGGAGTAAAAAGGGCAGAGGCTTTGCCTTTGTGAACTTCACTCATCCAAGAACTATTTGGAAGCTCTTTGATGCATTTCACCATAAAAAATGGGATTCTGTAGAATGGGCCAAATGGCCAAAAACAATCGAGATTGTTTCCGCAAAAATTCAGGTAATTTTATGGGCTTTACGAGTCATCAAAGTGTGAAAGTTAAGGTTGGAGTCTCGTCCTAATTTTTCTGGTTATGTTCTCAACAAAGTGTGCGTTCGTTTTTAGTTACTGATCAGTGAATGGCTGTAAAAATCCATAGGGTAAGGAGGCACTGAAGAAGCACTTTGCAGAATCCACATTTGAGTGTGAATCGGATGAGTTTCTACCCGTATCCTTTAGCCCGTCACGCAATGGCTCGATTGATCGGTCTGTAAAACTGATAACAATAGGGAAACGTAGAGCCACTCCATATCGGGAAACCAAAAATAATCATCAAGCCTAGGCCTTGGTACCTTTTGCTTGATTTGGCGTACTGCCAAATTTACAGAGATTTCAGGGATGATGACACTATTACAAGGGTCTTAGCTAGGATTAGACGCTTTCTTTCCCTGCAGTATCTCCTACAATACTGTCAAGATAGAGATAGACTTGCTGTAAAATAGGGTTTATGTTTCTAGGGTTTTAAAGAAATGAGGGTTGATCTGGGCACCTGGATTTGATCATCATTGATTGTGCAGGTGGTGGGGTCTACCCTTTTCCTTTTAACCGTTGTATCTCAGTTCTTACTTCCTAGTATTGTATGTAACTGTTTTATGCAACATTTTGTCACTTTATTGTGGAAACTAAAGGGCTGCAAATGAATGTTGCAGACTTGCAGTGTTTTTTCTATATATGAGGATGCATTACTGGTGGTTGAAGGTGTCTCTGGGATTTATCCAGTTATGATTTATGGGATGGCATGCGTCCTGTTTGCTGCTTGGAAGAAATTGAAATTTACATTAAAGTTACTTATTTTGTGAAAGTTAATTTTTTATATACCAAGGGTAACCAAGAATTATTATCATTGAAACCCTAAACTTTCATGATTTAGTGCACTGACAGATGACTTATATAATGATGGCTAATTAGCTAGGGTTCAGAATACTATCTTTGAGTCTTGATTCAGCCTCTGTTTGATGGCCCTGTTGAAAAAAAAAAAAAAAAAAAGATGTTTTTCATAGTGATTTTTTTTTTTTTGGTTTGGAGAATGTGGTTAAAAAATATGAGAATTTTTTGTATTTACGTGTAAAATATTTTATTATATGAATGTAGTTGAAAATGAGTGAAAATTAAAGAGATTTGTTTTAAAGGGAGACGAACTTGGCTTAATTTCCTGCTATTCTTTTAATGCTGTTGTCTTCAATTTGTAGGATCAAATAAAGATAGTAGTAGGTAATGTAATTTATTAGGGTTTTCAACATTTGCATGAAATGAGAGTTGATCTGGGCACCCTCATCTGATGATCATGGTGTTAGGATCCATACATTCATCTAAATATAGGGTTTGGGACTCACCTGTGTATCTTAGTTCTTGCTTGTAGTGTATATCAAGTATTATACAGTTTTATTATGTGCATGCTTGATAGGCAGTGCTAATGCTTGATGGATAGTAATAGTTTTATTATGTCAAATGAACTTTGTTTTACCATGTTTTTCTTATGTAATGCTGTTCAATAAGGTCTAATTTTTTTATAATTTAGAAAACATACCTTTAAAGGTTTATTTGTGAAATAGTGCAAGGTATACGGATCGTTTGATATGTCTTTTCAAAAGTAAGGAGTTCTTGAGATTCAATAGTTGCTTTACAACTCATTTGATTAATTTCATAAAAATGTTTCTTTTAGTTAAAGAATTTTTAGAACAAGCTTGTTCAATATGATTTTTTCCTAGAAGTGTTTTGAAATAGAAAGCTTTTTTTATAAATTAGTTTTCAAACAAAAAAATAGGTCAAGTTTCTTTTAAGAAATTCTCAAGCAAGAAGTGAATAAAAAAAAAAAGGAAGCAGCAGCGAAGGTCATATCCGCATGGTCTATAACTAATGATGACTAATAGGATTCAATATGCCCCTAGCACTATTCTTCAATATATGTACTCAAAATCCCATTTTCCATGGAGTGGGACTCTCGATATGGTAGGTGGAGTCTATGGATTTCGACACTTACTTTCCCTGCAGTTCTTTCAGTTTTAATTTTCTGCAGTTGGCTACAGTTTGAAATAGTGTAATTCTGAAACTTGACATTTGCGGTTTATGTTCAAGGATTTTTAACATTTGAGGGTAGGCCATGGCACTTGGATATGATAATCGTTTGATTCCACGTGCTGGGATCAATCCTTAAATCGAAGTTCTATCTTTATTATTATTATTATTATTATTATTATTATTTTTAATCACATTCATACTAAAATATTTTGTACATAAATCAATTTTTTTTTTTTTAATTACATTCTTCAAAAAATCATTATTTCTGTTGAATATTGTAACCCAAATTTCGTTGGAAAGTGGTGTTTTGGTTGAAGAATGTGTTAAAGAGGCCAAAAAGTGAAATTTAACTCGAAATTCATAGCGTATGTGTTGTGGGAGGCGCTTGAGCTATCGTTCATTTGCTGCTTGCCTATCGCTCGAGTGGCATTGCAGGGCTTGCTTAACGCGAGGCTATCGCTCGAATATCGTATATCCGAGAAAATATTGTTTCCTTATTTTTGGTTCATTTTTATCATCTTTTCAACTTAATGTATTTTTTTAGTCTTATATATACTCTACGAAATTTTGACTTTAAAATGATTTTAAGAGAGTTAGAATTGTATTAGATATACAATATTCATTGTATTCTTTATCCATTATTAATAAAATTTTCGTTCCTCTATTATATTATTTTGTTTTTGTGTTGTGACTGTTATTTCATATTGTGTCATATAATCTCGCCTTCTATTCTTAATAAGTGGTATTAAAGCATAAATAATTCTTGTCAAAATTCTAACAAATGATATTAGATCCAACTCCTTCTTCTTCACGAGTTTTTAATATTTTGGATGTCAACCTTGAAGTATGATATTTCGCATTTAGATTGTAATACAAGATTTTCGTTGTGACATGTGAAGATGCGAATAGTGTTCGTTTAGATGGATTTGGACGACATCTTGTTAGGATTTGACAAGATGCTTTCAAATTAGTCACTGAAAGAGAAACAACGCAATCAAAATGCTCTTTCTAAAATTCATCTTTATTTTTCGAATCGCATTCTTCAAAACGTTTTGAAGGAAAAATCTCAGTTGCATTTCGAAACAATTGTGCATCACTAAGAGTCTAATTATCAAATTGCACTTGAAGCAGCTTTTGTATTTTCACCGTATGATGGAATGTACACCTCTAGAAAATCACTTTGCTGTTTTTAATAAAATCGTCGTTGATTTGAAAACATTGAATGTTAAGTACGATAAAGAAGATTTAGGGTTAATTTTGTTTTGTTCATTGTCCGCTTCATACATGTCATTTAGTGACACAATATTATATAGTAGTGATACTTTCATCGTTGAGAAAGTTTATGATGCTTTATTTTCAAAGTAGAAGAATCATCTCGTTGGATCTGAGGTTCTTGAAGAAGACTTTATTGTTCATGGTGGTTATGAGAGGGGAAATTCAAAATCTAAGTACAATAATAAAGTTTGTAACTATTGTAAAAATGACACATAATGAAAGATTGCTATAAGTTGTAGAATAGAAAAAACTTGGCTGCAATTAAGAAGGAGAATCAACCAGAAACTTCAGGTGAAGCGGATATTGCTAAAAATTGCTATAGTGATGGTGAACTTTGGGTTATTTCTAATAGCGACTCTAAACTTGACGAAAATTGAATTCTTGATACAGTTTGTTCTTTTCATATATGTTCCAATCGGGATCTATTTTCAACACATGAAGAAGTTTTCAAAAGTGTTGTGGTGACGAACAATAATACTCATTGACGGATAGCTCGTATTGAAAGTGTCAGAATCAAAATGTTTGATGGGATAGTTAAGGATGAAGTGAGGCATGTCCTAAATTTGAAGAGAATTTTGATCTTCTTGAGTACTCTTGATAAAAAAAGGGTATAAATACATTTGTGAAAGTAGAGTCCTAAAGATTAGTAAAGATACCCCAGTTGTGTTTCAGGGGACCGAAAAGCTTCTAGTTGTATGTCTTGTAGGATCCTACAGAATCATTGGAGAACAATCAACAGAAATTTAGTAGTTTGGGGATATTCAGTTGGGAACAATACAGTTGGAGTTTGGTTTGGGGTCTATGTTGAAGAATACATCTCAGTTAAAGTTAGAAGTAGTGGGTAATGTCATTTTCACACAATCACCAGCGGTGCCATCATATTTAATTGTTAGAGACAGACCCAAGAGAAATAATATCCAGTAATGTATGGAAAAGCTGATTTAGTGGCGTATGGGTTGAATATGGTTGACGGTATTGAGTATAGTAAAGAGCCTTCAACAAAGTATTTTGTTGTGTTGATTCTGTTACAAGATGTGTCTTTACCCTGCTTGGTAATTATTGTTGAAATATTTGTGATTGTGTTGCTTGTGGTAATAATTCAAGCAATTTTGGTACCCGAAGTAATTATGTCGAGTAGTGCTTGAATTCAGTTGATTGAAACCTAGTTGAAATTTGTGGAAGAGCAGGATAAATTTTTGGTTAAAGAGTTTTGTTGAAGAGCTATTGGTTTGTTTTTTTTAGTTGAATTTGTCTCCGAGTGGAGAAATTTCGAAGTTTTGTTCGTTGCAATGAAATTTGTGTCAAGATGGAGATAAGCTGAATATTGTGACCCAAATTCCATTGGAAAATGATGTTTTAGTTGATCAAGGTGTTAAAAAGGCCAAAAAGTGAAGTTTAACCCGTAACTCAACGCCTGGACACCATTGGAGGCACCTGAGCTGCCACTCGCTTGCCACCTACCTGGCGCTCGAGTGGTGTTGCGGCGCTCCCGTCCTACGAGGTTGTTACTTGAGCGGCAAATATATTTGGGAAAATATTGTTTTTTTTTATATTTTTGACTCGTTTTTAATCATCTTTCCAACTATAATATATATTCTTTTGGATCCTATATATATTCCACGAAATTCTTGACATTAAGAGAGTTATAATTATATTAGATACATTATATTCATTGTATTCTTTTTATTAGTAAAATTTTCATTCCTCTGTCATATTATTTTGTTCTTTTTGTGTTGTGATTGCTATTTCATATTGTGCTATATAATCTCATTTTCTATTCCTAACAAACGGTATCAAAATATGCATAATTCTTGTCTCGATTTTAATAACTTCAACATTCATTTTTCCCAAACAATTATCCCATGTTTGAGCCCCATTTTATGGGAGAGATATCTTTTGGAATAGTGATTACTAATTTGATTTACATGTAAAATAATTATTTTATGATAGAATGTGTTGTTGAAAATGAGTTTTTGAAAAAATGAAGACCGAACGTGTGCTTAATAGGATTTTGATTTTACTGATAAGTATGATTGTTACACTTATTCGAGACCCTAAATGATAATAAAAAATTCTACCTAATTTATGTTATATTGCATTTTTGTGGATAAAACTTTATGTTTGATGAAGAATTGGAGAAAAGAAGTGAAAATTGACGAAAAATGACAAGATCCAAAGTTTGGTGACTAAAGGCAAATACTCAGAAGTTGTGTCGAAACTCACGATGAAGATTCGAAAATGCTAGAGGTTAACGATGTAATTAGAAGTCAAAATGAGCGAAATATGACCAAAATATTTTCACAAATCAATTTTCAACTGCACAAGAATGTTCTAGATTTTTAATTGGAGATTGAGACCCATTTGTGGCTCAGTAAACGTTCGAATTGGAAAATAGCTATTTCTAGTAAAGTTGTAGCCCTTTGAGTTATCTTTCCAACGCATTTTGAATCGTTTTAATCTAATATCGAGAGAAAACGTTATAATAAAAATACTGAAACAGACGCAGAAGAATTTCAGCAAGGCGACGCTTGGTAGCGCCCATGCGCTGCCTGGACAACTATCGCGGTGCCGAGGCGCTGCAACCTAGCGCCTGCGCCGACGGGAGAAGCCCAGAAAAAACTCCAATCTAGCCAAGAACGTGTAGAGAACTATAAATAGACCAGAGAATGAGGCTAATTTGAGGGTTCTAAACATTGAAAAAAGGGGGATACAATGAGAGATCGAAGAGCCCAATTCAAAGAAGAGAATTATCATGGGATTCGAGTTTAAAGCGTTGATTGGAAGCGGAAGAAGACATTTGTGCAATATTTAATTCGTTTCTACATCTTTATCCAATTAATTCGGTGATGTATTCAAAGACATTTATTTTATTTGTTTTTCCTTTTACATTATACGTAACTAAACTCTTGATTAGGGCAAACAATGCAGTCTTTTGTGATCCTTGATTCTTTCATTCAAAGATTTCTGTGGTTTACTCTTCTATGTGTTGATTTTGTTATGAGCGTAATGCTTTGAATTATCTGATCACTAATTTAATGATTACTTGAGTTTTTTGCAAATCGAGAGGTGAGTTTGAGACTTATACCATATAATAAAATCTGGTAAATTAATATAACGTGCAGAGATACCTATACTAATTATTGCGATCATAATATGAATTCTTCGAACCAGTATTTTGTTTCACTAAGGGTAATTCGCATAGAAATATGAAATTGAATTAGTTAAATAGGCTCAATGAGAACTCGAGAGGGGTAAATTGAATATAATAGAAGAATTCGACCGAAAACTACATTAGGTTATGAATCTTGAATTAAGAATTAAGGTGATCAATAGATGAAATTATTTTTTCATAATATTCATCATATATTTGAATCTTTAATCAATCGTTATTTGCAAGATTTTGATATTTTCAATTAGTTAGAAGTAATTAGGAAAACATAATCCCACCCATCAAAATTCTTTGTTTGCTTTTATCGAATAGGAGTTAGAAAAATTAAATTAAGGTATAAAGTATAGTTCTCGTGGGAACGATAATTCGGACTCAAATGTCCAGTATATTACTTGTTACGATATCGTACACTTGCGATTGAAAAAACATAATACCTTAGCAATATTGTCACTAGTGTTCTAAGAGGCTGGAAAAAGTTGTAAGCAGTAAAAGACGTGACTAATATGGGCTTGGACATAAAATATTGCACTAATTTGACTCTAGGCGTGAAAGGCACATGCCTTTTTTTTCATTTAGCCGGATTTAAGCGATGGCTAGGTAAGCGTCATGTAGTAAGAGGAGTAGTTATGAACCCCGTGCGACATGGAGACATCTCTGTGCTGACACCATGTGCACGGCGTCTCCGTATTGTACAGAGTACGAACGGATATTTATTGTCAATGTAATTCAATAATTTTAGTATTAGACACAACAAAATTTATAGCGGAAATAAAAATGAAAATAGAATTAATAGACTTAATGAAAACATATATTTAATTGATGTCTTATTTTGATAGAATTTA
>CAIGRN010202063.1:0-12947 GCA_903798345.1 Fraxinus anomala | reverse complement strand
ACATAATACAATTAAGCAGTTGATATCAAATAGTGTTATTTCTATAAGTTATGTAAAGTCTAGAGAAAATCTCGCTGATCTGCTTACCAAAGATTTACCAAGAGATCAAGTATACTGTCTATCGAGGGGAATGCGTTTAAAGTCTGCTACGCAAGAATCTTTGTAATGGTAACCCAACCTTGCTGACTGGAGATCCCAAAATCTTGGTTCAATGGGACAACTAAGTTATGAAGATTTAAAGAAGCACTTCGGAGTTAACTCATACCTGTTCCTACGATAAGAAAGTGCTATACGCAGAAAGTTCTAGGCTGAGTTATATTTTTAATGATTCCTATCTCTTAGTGTATCTAAGTGGGGGTATAGCATGTACTCTTAACAGGATATCACCTATATAAGTGTGAAGTGTGGCTGCTTCCATGAGAATGTTTCAAAGGCTTGTATTTTCTAAAGCATTGTTCAGAGCCAAAATGAACACAATAGTGAGAACTCCAAAATGTTAGAGAGGTTATTGTGTTGATACTATTGTCTTGGTTTACACCAACGGTAGACAGTTTAAGATACCGCTCACTGATTAGCCAAGTAAATTTGATATTTGTCTTGGTTTACACCAATGGCTGACAGTTGAAGACAACACGTTCACTGATTAGCCAAGTAAATCCGATAGTATTCTACTACAGAAGGTTCTAACCCATAAGGTACCTATCCGGATGCGATAACATTTCGTCCGATCTCTCTATAGGGTCTGTATAGTCTATTGCATTAATTTTCATTCATGTGGGGGGTTGTTGAAAAAATTGGTTTTATTAGTTGGTTTGACCACTTTTGACCAATTATTTTAGTGGGTCCCGTTAGTTGGACAAAATATTTCTTTGGCCGAATGTGTTCTACTCCATGAGTAGATTAATGTAGTGTATTTATTTTCTCAAAACCAATTTAGCCAAAAGATGACCACTTGAAGTTGATAAAGTGGAATAAAAATGGGTGAAAAATTGGAAAAGTGCCAATCGTACATAGGAAAGCTAGAAAAATATAAACCACTTTATATTGCTCAAGTTTGGGACTTGGGTTTGGGCTCCAAGGGGTACCAACAGTCTTTGACGGGGAGAGAACCTACATATTAGTAGGTTGGGCCAAAGCCCACACGCCTGCGCCGCCGTCGACATTCGTCCGACCGGTCGACCGCTCTGCTTGGCATGGGCATGGGTTGTGGTTCGTGGGCTTGGGATTGGCTGATATATATTTTATTATTATTTAATAATAATATATTTAGTTTATATTTAGTTTTCCCAATTTTTCTGTGCCGACTCGTGGATTCTTCTAGAAGGACGGTTGATGGTTGATGGTTGACGGTTCCTGTCCAAATGGTTGGTGTCTATTGAAAGACACAACTTTTCGACTGTTATGTCTTTTGGATACAAACTTTCAACTTCTATAAATAGGCCCCTATACCACCGGTTTCATTCACTCAAAAATCAATACTGATTATATTTTTACTCCCAAATTATTCTTTCGTCCCTGAATTATTCATATTTTGCTATCCAACATCGAAAATTATTTCTTGCATCTTAGTCCTCCAATTTTTTAGACAGATCAAAACGTGAGTAGGTTCACGGGACATGTAATTTGTAGTGCTACTATTACAAGTCGAGGTCATTGTATATTGACAGACGAGTGCTGGAATACCGTCAGCACTAGTATGGGGCATTATCGTCTTAAGGAGAAATATTATAACTCTTGCCTCGACCATTTTATAGCATTAATTTTTTCACGACATTATTCTACCCAAATCATTCTCGGTGATTACATTACTTGCCAATTTTTGACAAGATCTACGTTTTTTTTCAATATTTAATTTTTTAATAATTTATTTGGAATTGTTTTGCACTTTTTTTAAAAAAAAATTTGAAAGTCTTGGTGCAATTAATTTTTATTTTTAAATTTAAATAGAAGTGTATATTCGTCATTTCACTTTTTTTTACTAAGAAATTGGATGAAAATTGATGAAAATGATGATTTTAGCAATGAAAGATTGTAACCGGGGCGAAAATGCTAAAAAATGCAATGTTATTACGTTTCACACAACATTTTGTGCTAATAACCCTTATTAGGAGTTTGTTTGTTTCTTAACTTCTTTTAATTATTTGCTCCATAAGTAGAGGGGGTTATTGGTTGTAATTCACAATTTGATTATATGAATAAAACTGATTTTCTCTCTGTCCTCAATTCTTCTCTTCTTTGCACCCCTTTCTCTTCCGGTTCCTAATTGTTCATTAACAAGTTAACACATCCTGCATCACTGTTGCTGTTTAGACTAAGCTCGTTTGGTTGTAGCATGTTCGTTGTTTGTACAGCTCCTTCTCATTTCAAGTCGACAAATAATGAAGTGACTAATTGGCGATCTAGTCCAAATCCAGTTGATAAATTTATGCTCGAGTATTAAGGCCATCTGTAGATCAAGTCCCAAGGCTTAATCGATTGTACTAAACTTCTTAGTCAGTCACTAGGTATTTAGTTTTTGATTTGCGAAAATTTTATGATTAAAGGACATGTCGATTATGGTGAAGGTTGAGTTATAGATGTTGCTTTCATCTGACTTTTTTAAGTTACTTTGTACATGCACTTGAATGAGTTTGTTTCCCTTGTATCAGTAATCATAAGTCTTGCTTGCTTTCATAACTAAGCTCATAAAATTATGACAATAAGTAGATTTTATCTATTTTAATGTCTACTTTCTTATTCAGGACTACACATTAGCAGTAAAGGAGATGCTATTTTCTAGCTATAAAGGACGAAAAATCCTCAACATGTACATATTAAAGGAGTAGTAAATTCTTGGATCATCCTATGAGGCTGATGCCTTGGGAAATCAAGGCATTCGCAAGAACTTGATTAGCATCCTAAGACTGGTACACACTATCCCAAAACACATACTGACTCGCATTGCTACTAGTGCGTATTGACTTGGGATTGCACAGAATTACTGCCATCTCTATAATTTCTGTACCACAGAACATCTTCCCACTTCTATAAAACATACAACAATAGAATAACATTGAATCATATCGTCTAAAAGCTTCAATTAGTAGAAAGCCACAAATTTATTTATTTAGTACTTCTTTCAACACACTCCTCATGTGCAAATCTGATTCATCACATGCCTAATATGTGAATTTTTGTTTTTAGGTGGTGTCGAGACCTCAATTGAAGTCTTTTGCCTACTCTCTGATACAATAAACAAAGGAATAATAGCAGAAATTATCATGTTAAAGCCAGTCAATTCATCATAACATAAATTTCTTGCACAAATTAGTAACTTGTTTTGATGGATCTTGAATTAGTTAATAAAGGGGCTTGTAGCGTCGAACACAACAATCTTAAGACCAGAAAATTGTTGCTCGAGTTGTGTTGTGAATGAGTTGAGCTTGTCGTCGAATCCTTGTGCATTACTATTGATCTTAGATATGCAAATACTTCTGGAACAAAATTCTTGTCGCTCGAATGCAGCCCAATGGTGGAAGTAAACTCAACCTGATTCTCATGGCTCCACATGCATATAAATCCTGTTTCTCAAAAGTAAGGTGTTGCTGTGATAAATCAGTTGTCAAATGTGTATGATGGTAGTAGGTAGAAATAGTGGTTGGTTAGACATTTTTGTGATGTAAAAGAATGATGGCTGCTCTATATATGTTTTAGCCGGTTCCTTACTCTATTATGTAAGAATGAAAGTTGATATTCTCATTTCCTTAGTGTTTAAATACCATCAATGGTATCAGAGCATTTTTTGATCTTTGAAGGGCTGAAAAGAGGTGAAAAAACTAAAGAAACCAGTAAATGCCGGAGAATTGAAAAGATCGGTAACCTTTTATCAAAATTCGGTAAGTCTTTACAAGATTCGGTAAGCAATAAGGAAAATCGGTAAGGAACCTCCAAATATGGTAAGCATTGAAAAACTGGTAAGTTTGTGCAAATCCGATAAGTTGTGTAAAAATCGGTAAGCTTTGTGCAAATCCGATAAGCTCAACTCCTTGGTTTTTCTTTCATTCTCTTTGAAAAACAGCAATCCTGAGAGAAAATAGTAAGGAACCTTCATACTAGCCAAATGTGTGAGTGAGAGTGATGGCTTCAAGTGATTTTTTCGTCCCTTTACCTTTAGCATTCACATGAGAAAACTATGACTTCTGGTCTGTAAAGATGAAAGCATATCTGAAGGCATACGACCTCTGGGAGATCACAAAAATTGAGGTTGAACCTCCTCCATTGAGAGCAAATCCTACCATTGCACAACTGAAGCAACATAGTGAAGAAATTGCTAAGAAGTTTAAGGCTCTTTCCTGTATCCAATCAGCTGTCTCAGATGCTATCTTCACTAGGATTATAACTTGTAAAACAGCGAATGAAGCTTGGGATAGATTAAAAGAAGAATTTCGAGGCTATGAGAGAACCAGGCAAATGCAGGTCTTGAATCTGAGAATGGAGTTTGAAACTCAAAAAATGAAGGATTCAAAATCTATTAAGGAGTTCTCTGATAGGTTGATGAAGTTGGTGAATCAAATCAGATTGTTAAGTGATGATTTACCAGATAAAAGAATAGTGGAGAAGGTCTCGATCAGCCTACCTGAAAAATTTGAAGCTAAGATCTCTTAACTTGAAGATTCCAGGGATTTGTCTGTTATCTCCTTGTCTGAATTGGATAATGCTAAGATCTCCTCACTTGAAGCCACAAAGCAGATGAGATTAATGAGGCAAGATGAACGGGTTGAAGGTGAGCGAAAGCATAAAGCTCAAACGAGCTATAATGTGAAGAAACCAATCAATGAAAAGAAGGAAACTGAGAACCAGAAAGGTGTTGGTAAAGGAGTAAAAATCCACATTGTCCACATTGCAAGAGAAAGGGACATTCACCAAAATGGTATTGGTTTAGGCTAGGAGTGCAATGTAAGGCCTGCAAGCAATTTGGCCATATAGAGAAAGTTTGTAAAAATCATAAGGAGAAGCAAGAACCACAGCAAGCCCAAGTTGTAGAGAATCACCAACAGGAAGAACATTTGTTTACAGCTTTGAACTTGAAGGTCTATAGTAGTGATGAAGCTTGGCTATTGGACAGTGACTGTACTCATCATATGACCTCCAATCCTAACATCTTTGTTGAGTTGAAATGATGTATATGTGTGTGTGTGTGTCTATATATATATATATATATATCAAGAGTTAAAGTAGAGTTAAAGTGGGGAATGGAGAGTTTATTGAAGTCAAGAGTGTTGGGGAAATCTCTGTATAGACCTCTACAGGTACCAAATATATATATGATGTTTTATATGTTCCAAACATTGATCAAAATTTAATAAGTGTTGGTCAATTGCTTGAGAAAGATTATACACTGGTATTTAAAGATAAGGGATGCACTATACTTGATCCTAAAAATCAAGAAGTAATGACCATTGGCATGAGAAATAGGAGCTTCCCACTAGAATGGAAAAAAGTAGGAGATCAGGCACTTGCAGGAACTGTCATTGAGTTTACTTTATGGCATAAAAGTTTTGTTCATGCAAACTACACATCACTTAAGCAAATGTATGATCTGGAATTAGCTAAAAAAGTTCCTGAAATCAGTCATGATAACTATATGTATGATGTATGCCAACTCAGAGATTGTCTTTTCCAAAGAATCAAGCAAAAAGGCTTGAACTGATACACTCAGATGTCTGTGGACTAGTGAGGACATCAACATTGAATGGAAGTAAATATTTTGTTCTCTTCATTGAAAATATGTCAAGAATGTGCTGGGTATATTTCTTAAAGATGAAATCAGAGGTATCAAGTGTGTTTCAAATGTTCAAAAGCTTGGTGGAAAATGAATGTAACAGCAAAAATCAAAGCCATCAGGTCTGGTAATGGAACAAAGTACAAATGTAGCCAGTTTGACAAATTTTGTAAAGAAATGGGGACAAAACATCAATTAACTATCCCCTATTCTCCACAGCAGAATAGGGTATGTGAAAGAAAGAATAGAATGGTTATGGAGATGGCTAGATGCTTGATGATTGAGAAAAAAGCTCCAAAGGAGTTCTGAGCAGAAGCTGTGAATACGGCAGTTTATCTACTCAACAGGCTGCCAACAAAAATATTTGATAAAAAGACTCCTTTTGAAGCTTGGTATGGAGCTAAACCAGATGTTTCTCATCTCAAAGTGTTTGGGAGTCTCTGTTATACACATGTACCTGAAGTGAAGAGAGATAAACTGAGTCAAAAGGCAGATGTTGGTGTTCTAGTAGGCTACTGCATCAATGCAAAAGGATATACAGTCTACAATCCTCATACCAAGAAAATAATCTCTAGCAGGGACATTAAAGTTGATGAAGAAGCCTCTTGGAATTGGAAATCAACTCGTGATAGTCAATCTCAAATTCCAAAAGCAACACCTTAGATAAATGATGCTGATTCAAAGAAGAAGAGGCAACATCTGATGTGAGTCTGATTCGGTGAACATTGTTCAGAAAACAAGGTCATTTGCAGACATATATGCCAGATGCAATTCAACTATTCTGGAACCTTTAAACTTTGCTGAGGCTGCAAACTCAAAAGAATGGATGGCTACAATGAATGAGGAGTTAAACATGATTGCTAAGAATGGAACTTGGTTGCTGGTTGATAGACCAAGAGATAAGAATTTAATTGGAGTGAAATGGATATACAAATCAAAACTAAATCCAGATGGCTCAGTGAACAAACTAAAGGCCAGACTGGTAGTGAAGGGGTATGCTCAACAATATGGTGTGGACTTCAATGACACGTTTGCACCAGTAGCAAGGTATGAAACCATTAGATTGCTGTTTGTCATATCAGTTCATAGAGGCTAGATGATATACCAATTAGATGTCAAGTCAGCATTTCTGAATGGACACTTGGACGAAGAGATATTCATTGAATAGCCTGAAGGTTTCCAAGTTGTTGAGAAAGAGGAGAAAGTATATTTGCTAAAGAAAGCCTTGTATGGATTGAAACAGGCTCCATGAGCCTGGTTAGCAAAATTGATGAACATCGAGCAGGCTTGGGTTTTTGAGAAGTATGAATGAGCAAACCTTATACATAAAGGAGGAGATGTTGAAGGAGAAAAATGAGATGATCATCATCTCATTATATGTGGATGATCTTCTGATTACTGGTAGCAGTTGCATATTAATTGAGCAAGTGAAAGATGAGTTGAAAAAGATATTTGAGATGACAGACCTTGGAAAGATGCAATACTTTCTTGGCATAGAAATATCTCAAACTCAAAAGGGGATATTTGTTTGCCAAAAGAAATATATCAGAGAGATGTTAAAGAAGTTCAATATGGAAAGATGCAAACCAGTAAATACTCAATTAGTTTTGAATTTGAAACTGATGAAGGATGATGGTGCCAAGAAGATAGATGAGAAAGTGTATAGAGGCATAGTTGAATGCCTATTATATCTAACTTCTACCAGATCAGATATCTTTTTTGCAGCTAACATCTTATCCAGGTTTCGACAAAAGCCCAGTAAACTTCATTTACAGGCAGCTAAAAGGGTGTTGAGATATGTAAAAGGAATAGAGGAGCTGGGGATTTTGTTCAGTAGATCAGAAAAGATGTTGCTCACTGGTTTTACAGCTAGTGACTGGGCTGGTTCAATTGATGATATGAAAAGTACCTCCGGTTATGTGTTTTATGTTAGTTCAAGTGTAGTGTTCTGGAATTCTATGAAGTAGAAAATCGTAGCTCAATCTACTATAGAGGCAGAGTACATAGCAGCTTCAGAAGCCACAAATCAAGCTATTTAGCTAAGGAAAGTGTTGGAGGATTTGAAGTATAATCAAGAGAAAGCCACAACCATCTTTTATGACAATCAATCAGCCGTGGCAATGGTGAAAAATCCGACGTTTCATGGAAGAACAAAGCAAATAAAGATTAAGTGTCATTCAATAAGAGAAGCTTCAGATTGGAAGGAAGTGGAGCTGATGCATTGTAGCTCTGAGGACCAATATGCAGATATTTTCAATAAGTCATTGCCTAAAGGAAGATTTGAAACATTAAGGAGTTTCCTTTGTGTTTCCAACAAAAGTCTCAAGGAGGAGTATTGGCATTTAGCATTGATACTTTTGTTGTCATTAGTCCTATATTTTTTTTATCTAAATTCTAGCTTATGTTGTAGTTTACAAGCTAAGTAAGTAAGGCGCTGCTGTGATAAATCAGTTGTCAAATGTGTATGATGGTAGTAGGTAGAAATAGTGGTTTGTTAGACACTTTTGTGATGTAAAAGAATGATGGTTGCTCTATATATGTTTTAGCCGGTTCTTTACTTTATTATGTATGAATGAAAGTTGATATTCTCCTTCCCTTTGTGTTTAAATACATCAATTGAAAAGGATGCATTATATATATTGAGTACAAGTAGCAGTGATTTTATCTAGAATTACTATGTGAATCTCACCTTTACAAGTCCTGTACACTGATCAGTGTGCCTCAAACTAGTGGCCATATTTTCAATTTTTGTCAAAGTATATATGTCTTATATTTCCTATTTCTTATCCACAATACAACAGACTAATTAAGCTTTTCGAAATAAATTTAGGTCGGCTACATAAATCCTTTAAGGTCACTCCTTATAGTTCCATCCTGGGTGCACCAGAAGACATTTAACAACTAAATCTATTTCTTTCCCATAAAAAAAATTATTTTCAATTCATATGGAAACTTGTTATTTTCTGTTAACAAGGCTCGAATTAGATGTTCAGTAAAGCTTAAAAAGATAAAAGTTACTTAACTATCTGTTTAAACGTTCAAAAAAAAGTTAATCATCTTGAAAGTATTTCCTCTTTAATATCAAAGTATGCAATTTATCCAACTCTGATTGTAAAAAAATGATTCCTACTCAATTTGTTAACATGATAGTTTCCTTTAACATTATGATTCCCATAAAATACAACTTAAGCTAGAATTTAGTATATCAAAAATATAGGACTAATGACAACAAATTTATCAATGCTAAATGTCAATATTAATTAATTCTGCATTTGTACTACCTACTACATTTGCTAGCTTATTTTGTTATCCCTTGTAACACTAGAACTTGTGGGATAATAGAATTGCATGCTACAAAATAGTTTCTTACGAATAAGTTACTGAGTTCAAGTTTTATAGTTCATTAATAAATTTGTGTTTCTCACACCCAAGTGGGTTGTTTCATTATCATAACCAGAACTAGCAGAATCAAAGTAGGCTCGTAGGATGAGGTTTTGCCCTGATGCCTGTGGTCTAAGACAAGCTGGTGGATAAGTAGTGAAACTCAAGTCTCTGCTGCAAGAATATATCAATCAGAGAAGCCATTATTTTCCAATATGGAATCTTGATCAGGCCAAGTAAATAAATCCACTATGACAACACTTGATATACTTGTTGTTGGTAAAATTCCAATAATAAAAAATGGAGTTACAAAGTAAATAGGAAAATAACGAAATTGGACGGACTAAGGCGTGGATATCTTGCTCTCTTTAAGGAGATTCAAGCCCTCTATGGTTAGCAAAGCCTAAAACACGGTGCAAGAGAACTTCTCTATGACTTGTCCTCTCCAGAATACAGTAGCCCGACTATTTGTCGTATAGCTCAAGCAGACTCTGCACAAACAGTTGAGGCCAAAGCTCCATTAAAAGAACACCTTTTTTTTTCCTCAATAATCTCTCAAAGAAAATGAGCGAGAATGTAAGAAGAGAAGATGAGAGAATTGTGATTTTTGTATTGGTGGTCCTATTTATACGTAAAAATAGGCCAACCAAAATAAAGAGTTGTGATAAACACATGAACCTTTTCACTTTTCATTTCCCAAACCTCTAATCTCTTCACTTTCCTAACTTCCAAAACCTACAAACCTATTAAAAAATTGCAATGAATGAATCTAATATATTAAAATACACCAACATTCCCCCACTCATTTTAATATAAAACGGATAGCAAGATTACAAGGCAAATAGGGACTATTATGCATCATGAAATTGTGCTCTACATTGAACCTTCACTTAGTGAATCAGAAACCTTTACTTTGGAAACAATAGCGTGCTCAGCATTGAACTATGACTACTTAAGGGAAATAAAGAATTACTATCCACAGATAACAATCCAGGTGTTAACATGAGCTTTAATAGCCAGCACATTACGCCTTGTGCTAATCTTAGTTTCATGAGCATATTTGAGAATAAGCCCAATTCTCATAGGAAGCGGCTCCACCACCACACTCACATAGGTGAAATCTATAAAAAGTGCTCGTGTAATACTTGCACCACACTCATAAGAGCTATAGATCTCATTATAAAAAAAACTCAATCTCTAAAAGCATTACAGGATAAATGCACTCAAACCAGAGGGACGGTAATAATAAGATGAATAAAATCGATAGTGCATTTCTTGCAATCACCATATGATTCGTTTTTCCCATTTAACCCAATTCTCAGGATCTCTGGTCCCCGGGTTAGGTATTCTCATACGTGGTTCTTGTTTATATAGACTTCAATCCCATCCCCCTCGATGTTCTCCATACTCTTTCTCTTAACAAGGCCTTTGTTAATGGATTTGCAAGATCATTATAAGATTTTACATAATCAACATTTATGATGCCATTATTTAGATAAGAGTTCACAGTACTGTATTTTCTCCCGATAGGTTTGGATTTACCATTATATTAACGGTTATGTATTCTACAAATTGCAGCAGTGCTAATACAATGAATTAACAAGGATGAAACTGATTTTTTGCACAAAGGAATTTTACATAGTAAATCACTTAACCAATTTGCTTCCTCACTTGAATATGCTAAAGCTATAAGCTCAATTTCCATAGTTGAGTTAGCAATAATGGTTTGTTTCTTAGATTTCCAACATATAGTACCACCATCCAATGTAAAAATATATCAAGTGGTAGAGAGAGAATCTCATGACAAAGTATTCCAATCGGCATCACTAAATCCTCCAAGTATAGTAGGATACTTTTTATAAAACAAGCCATAACTTTTTGTACTAAATAAATATTTAATTAAATGCTCTATGGCATGCCAATGATATGTTCTTAGCTTGCTAGTAAATCTACTAAATATTCCTACTACATATGCAATGTCAGGTCTAGTACAATCAGTTGCATAACTCAAGCTTCCAATTATGCTAGAATATGCATTTTGATTAATCACATCATTTTCATTTTTCACAGGAATTAAGTGAACACTAGAATGAAAAGGAGTAGCGACATGTTTGCAATCATAGTAATTATATTTTTTCAACACAATGCAATTGATCAAGAAAAATGCCATCACATGTTTTTTGTGATTTTCATACCGAAAATGAAATTAGGCTCACCAAGATCTTTCATATCAAAATGGTTACAAAACATGCATTTTGTCTCATATATGCTAAACCATCTATTTTCCATCTGGAGTTGTGGGAGTTACCAAAGCTCCTCAATCTTACGCCACCGCACTCAATTGTAAGCCTACTCTGACACAGGTAGAATGAAGCCTGAGAAAATCTTTTGCGCACGTTCTTCGTGCTCCTGAGGATTGTAGACATCATAACTTGGTTTCTAAGGAACCCTATATCTACCATAGCGAGCCTACAGTTTTTTCGAGGAGTCAGATGAGCAATTCTTGGCCGGGGCTTATAGGTATACGCTCGTAGGCAAATTTGTTCATCGTAAACCTTCAATGATTAAGGTACGCAAAATTTTTATGCTCTTTGAATTTATTGGTGATTATAAAATTGGATTAATTGATGATGCACAAATTATTATTCACATGGTGCACGAGGATGATTATTCCTCAAACCTATTTAGTACATTGATGGTTTTCCTATGAGGCTCTTTAAATGGACTCCCAGTTTTCACCCACAACATGAGGCTCTTATAGCTCCTATTTGGGTTTCATTTCCTCTTTTTCCTATTCACTTTCATGCCAAGAGCGCATTATTTGCTATTGCTAAAGCTATTGGACTTTCGCTTCATATTGATAAAGCCACTTTTAATCTTAGATGACCAAGTGAAGCGAGGGTATGCATTGAGGTCGATTTAGAATGTAAACTCCCTGATCGAATGTGGATTGACAGAGAGAAGAGATGAGGATACTGGCAACCTGTTGTATATGACAAGGTACCAGATTTCTATTTCATTGTAGACATTTTGGTCATACAGATGAAAAGTGTTCTAGTGGCTCCTAATCTGCTCTACCTTTTGTGGCACCAGGTGCTGTTTTCCCAAATCATAGACCTAATCTTGTTTTGGTCAAGGATAAGCGGTCAAAGATGGACACCTATGAAGAGAAACCAGAAGAGACAGGTTAGTACATCACATGAGATCTCCCAGTCCGCCTCTCAGATTGTTCCTCTTGTGGCCACAGCGGGCCCTACCACTACAGTTGCCTCATCTCAGATATTTGCTGTACATATGGCTCCTACCTATACTACTTTTCTACCTATCATCAGCACTACTACTACAGAAACTCTTACTTCTTTACCTCTACGTCATCCGATAGTTGTTCCTCAAAGGGTTGTTCCTCAGAGTTCACCTGTTGTTACATCAGTTGATCATTCAGGTATTCAGGCTTCGGTCCCCATGCAGAACAGCCAGATTCAGTGAGTTTTCCTCAGGTTAAAGTTTATCAACTGGGTCTTTTTCCTAGATCTTCTTCTGATGATTTGATAAGTCTGACTGGTAGGATAGAAGATGATGGATTTGTCCCAATAAGTCAAAAGAAACATTTGAAAGTTACTGAAAATTCACTATCCAAGATGATGACCAGGAGTCGATCGCAGAATACCTCTTCACGTAGTTCCAGATGAGTTTCATCATCTGGAATGTGAGAGATGTAGCTAGTTAACTACTTACAGGCGCCTGAGAAAACTTATTCAGCTTCACCAGGTTTACATTTTAGTTATTCTAGAGCCTATGGTTTTGG
>CAIGRN010202061.1:0-11196 GCA_903798345.1 Fraxinus anomala | reverse complement strand
CAAATGGGTTGATATCGCTCGAACGACATAGAAAGAGCGAATGGAGATATTTTCTTTCTGTCAGAATAGTTTGAAGGTGCTCGATAACTATGAGAACAAAAATATTCCCAGAGTTTCTTTTGGATAAGATCGAACCAACTTGATAACCTCCTTCAATCGTCATACGTATGTCGAAGGCATGACTGGCGGTTGTGGATGGTCGAATCATCATTTTTAGTCAAAATGATATAATTGTCATTTTATATGAAAAAAACTACTTCAATGTTGTTGTTGTTGTTATGATTTGAATTGGAAAGATCTCAATCTCGGCAAATTTGTATTGAAACAACATAGATGTCATTATGTTATTTGGTGGGTTTGATTCATATCGTTTCAGTACAATATCAATATCCTGGACATGTACAATATGTAAACTTGAAATGACTGTTTGTAGCCTTCCCTTGAGTTTTTACATTTTGGTTCTCAATAAATTTGCTATGTTGAGCTCATAAGATATCGACGATGGTTGAGATGTACTAGGAGAGTTTTGGTGAAATGCATGATGTGGTTCGGCATGATGCTCAGCCTCATCTCATTCGAAATGGTGTAAAGCACTCTCATCTTTTTCTACGATCGGTGTCAACTATTTCCAATAAACCTCACATATTAATGTAGAATTAACTTCCAACTGCAAATATTAAATCGTGCAAATTATTAATCATTCGTTTAGCTAATTCCACAATTTTTCCCCATTAAACTTAAAAAAAGCAATTTACCTCTTTCGATTCCAACATGTTATCAATGGCGGCAGAAGGTAACCTCTTCGACATATCATAAGCGACCATTCTTGTAATTGTATCCGTATATTTCGTAGAAAACTTAATTCTCAAAGTTGGAATCGCTTTGAATGCCCAAAACTATTGTAAAACAAACATTATTATTTCACGACACAAATTTATATATAAAAAATAATATAAGTTAAGTGTATTGTTTGTTCATAACATTATAGCGAGGGGAAGGTCGTGCAACGAATATCGACCTAAATACTCGTCCAAATCAAAAACCAGTTGCTCTCACTTGTTATATGTAGTTTACAATACAAAAACAAACACACATGCATACACACATATGTAGATAGAACGTAAAATAAACTGAATCTGGACTTAATTAGCAATCTACTAAATTTGACAATAAAACACTAATCTTCAACAAATTTAAAAGACAATAAAATAGATAAGATAATTACAAATATTAGATTAATTGAGTAATTAAACTACAAATAGCTATAAGATTTTCAATGAATTCATTTTTCCCTTTATAGATACAAATAGGAGTATATATATAAAACATACAAAACCATAAAATTTAGAAAATAAACAGAAAATGAAACTCCCAAGAAATCATTATAGAACTCAATAAAACGAATCTTCTAAAAACCAAGTGATGAACTAAAACTCTAAAACCACCAAGCCTCAATATGAATTTCCAATGCAAATATTTCAAAGATAACTTGAATAAAAGCTACAGAAATGATATTTATAGCAAAAAATGTAATCTTGAATAGAATTTCGTAGAGTACACGTCAATAGACTTAAAAACTCAATAGAGGGATTCGACAAGAAGAAGAATATGTACAGATAAAATTGAACACAGTTTGAATACATACGGAGAACTCCTTGTTGGTTTGAAAAATTAATTGATTTTTCTAACTGTGAGCTCGTCGCTTTTTTTGGAAGCACAGAAGCTAGAATTCGAACCTCAACCCATGACAGACAAAACTGTTAACTTTAAAAGTCAACACAATCTTCGGTCTCAAAAGAAGAAGGATAATATATTGTTTTTGACTTGAATGAGAAGTGTTTGGGAATTTGAAGGAAAAGAAGATTTGATTTTACAATTATGAATTTGGTAAAAAAGATTTTATGTTAGTGAATGAAAGGAAAAGTCAAAATCCTTCATTTATTTGGTTATATAAGGGAAGGGTAAAGTGGAATTTTGAGATTTTTAAATAATTAAATTTCTTTCATTCTTAAGAAATTGGTCAAAGGCCTTTTGAACAAAATGATATTGAGGGATGGCCATCTCAACTAATTCCCCTCAAAATAAAACCATCATCCCCCCTAGGTTACTGCTACTCGGCTACGGACCTCCGGTCGCCCATCAAAACAGTATGTACAGTACAAGTTTGGCTATGTTTTTTTGACCGAGTGAGTCCCGTTCTAGAACATGGGTTTGTAAGACTTGGATTTGATTTTTGCCAAATTGGTATGGATAAATAATGGATCTCATTCGTCTAAAATAAGTTCGGGTTTGAGGAACCGGAAATATTGTATGTCTAAGATTGATGAATTGAAAATATTGGATGAACATATTAACTGATTTGGTATGAAAATTTTGTGAAGTCTAATATTTGAAATTGGGAACAATGAACTGTTTAAATTAAAGTTTAAATGTAGTGGAGTGGATGACTGAACATAATTATTCAACAGAACAAATACAAGAGGTGCAACTGGAGAGCTGGAAATATTAGACTTCATTCTTAAAATTCAAATCTCAATTCCGAGTAATGGCTTTCTCTAACTTAGTGATTTAGAATTGTTTGTGAAATTAATTATCGTTTATTATGAATTTAATGTTATTTTTTTAATTAAAAATGTAATTTAGTATTTATTTATTTATTTATTTGTATTGAATTTGTTTTTGTAACAGTCATGGAGAAATATTTTAAACAAAAATCCGTACGTTCAAGTGGAGAGCAAAATATTGTCTGGAAGAATTAGAACCTGGGAGTAAAAGAGACGTTCTGGATAAAATTGATTCAGCACAACTGTCTTCGGATCCTGAATTAAAAACTATAATTGTAAATTATAATGTTAATGTACATGATGAAATTCGAAGAGCGTATGTACAAAGGGGTCCATGTCTGCCTCGAAATCACACATTTCAATAGAAAACGCAATGAAGATTGTCAAGAATTGATTGCGTAATCGGATTGAAAATCAAAGGTTAAGTCATAGTTTGTTTGTATATATTGAGAACGATGTACTTGACAATATTGATAACGATATAATTATACGACGTTTTCAGAATATGAAAATGCGTATGCTACAGTTGTAGTAGTGCATTGACTTATTTTAGTTAATGATATGTTGTTCTAAAAAAAATTTAATTTTTTACCTCACAATACAAAATCTTTGGATCCGCCCCTGAATTGATCATGTTCTGTTGGCTTCATTCATGCAATAGCCAACAATGTTGAGCTGACTACAAATACTAGCAATGGACTCTTCCAAGCAACCTCTCAACATTCTTTCATGTCTCGACCTCATGTTAGACCTACTTCAATAGCCCATGTTTCGCTAATACTTATAAATTGTTTATGTTGGACAAATAATTTTTTATTCATATATTTTATAGGATGTATTAAGTACTAGCTACTTCTCATTTTTATCTATTCAAAAAAATTTGGGAGTCACTATTTACATCCACCATTTATATATATTTATCCACTTTTAAAAAGAAAATTATATTACATTTTTCAACCCTATATAAATTTACTTAAAGAGACTAGAATAAAATCATATAAAATTGAAATAACTATTATCTTACATTTTTAATAACTATTCTCATTATATATATATATATATATATATATCTTGAAATGTGATCTGGATTATGAAAAGTTTCTCAAACTTTGATATTTCTAAAAATGTACTTTTTAAGTATGATGATTACGATTTTCCCTACTTTAAATCATATAGAAACACTCACCACAAACAAGATAAGCAGATGACAAGCTGAACCCTCCCCCATTATGTATCACAGAACAAAACTGACTAGGGCGTGCACAAAAAACCAGTATGCTTCATTCTAAGTGAATTTGATGCAGAATGTATAAATCCTTCGGTCATTTCAAATGAAGGGAAAGGCAAAAATTTCAGAAAGAAATTTCATCAAGCAATATAAATGTCATTAACGTTGCCAATTGGTACACTCCTGGTAAAATTTACAGAAAATGTATACACAAAAACTGCAATTCTTCTATTTTATGCTAAACAACTGCAGCTTCTTTCATACACCAGAATGCAGTAAGACGATTACTCCGATGGACACATGTGGTATGAACATTCAAAGAAAAAATTGACAAAATCAAGTAGTTCAATGTAATCTCGTTCAATGGTAACAAGATCACTGACTGATGCAATCTATAGATCGAAAAGAAGTACTAGTTCTTGAAAAGTTCCAAACAGTGCTCCTGATCCAAATTGCGGCTCCAGAACTTCTTATAATACTCTGCATATGTGAAATTTCTATAAATGGTTGGAGATCCATCACTCGTAAGTGGCTCTGGAGCACTTATTACTGCACTATCGCATGGACAGAGGAAGGAAGCTACTGACAGTCTTGATTTTTCAGCATTCACCACAGCTCGATGCCAAACACTTTTGTACTTGCCATTACTCAGTGCCTAGAGAAAATTATGATTATGATCCCCATTCAAAAGTAAGCAGGTTTCTAAACTGAGTTTATTTGCTTTTGTATCTGGTTTTATAATTGGATAAAGAATCCATTTTTCACAATATAGACAATATGTCAACTCACTCCAGGCCATTAAAATCCACTTTTATACTTCAAAGGGGCATGGAGATCTTATCATGTCGTGTTGATAATGTTTAATAAGTCCGACATTAGAAGTTTTTCTACAGTAGAATACTTGGCATGACTGCTTAAGTGCGTTTCCTGAAAATTGAGTACTCCCAAGAGTCTCAGATTCAGAAAAGATAGTTGTTAGGAGTATTATATATCATTTGATATTTGAACCTTCTGCGTAAATAATTGTCGCTCATGAGAACCTCTGAAGGCAGTAAGAGATTTCTATTTTAATTAATAATTTAAAGAAAATAAAGAAATAAGAACCATATCAACTTATCTTCGTTAAATAGGCCAGTAGAAATGTATCAAGTGCTTGAGAATCGACATTGTTGTTCATAACACATTTCATGTCTATGGTCTATTGGGAGTGTGTTTGTTTAAGCTTATAAATTTAACATATAAGTAACTTTTTACAATCAAAATTGGAAATAAGTTACTTATTTTGACACCAAGGGTTGAGGTACCATTAAAATGAGTAAATTTTTAGTCGAAAGTAACTCAGCCGATCATGTTCGGAAACAGTTTAAAGCTAAACTGGATATGCTCTAAGTTCATATCCTAGATTCTGTTTCTTGCCATTCTAAGAAAAGAATTTATTGCTTATTTAGCTCCAAGGATGACTAACCTGGAGTTGATCACCAATATTGATGACAAAAGCATCCGGGTGGGGTTTTACTGCTAACCATTTGTCATCCTTAAGAACCTGAAGGCCTGCTACTTGCGAATCTTGAAGTAGAATGGTGAGGACATTGGGATCTGTATGTGCCGGTAATCCATAAGTCAATTCTGGTTCTGGGCACGCTGGATAAAAGTTAACTGCCATATGTTGCCCTTGTTCTCCTAATAAATTCTTGAGGCTATCTATATTTAATCCTAGGCTCTCAGATATGGCTTCCTGTAATCTGAACCCAAGTTGTCGAACTTCCCTGCAGTAATTGCTTACGATATCCCTACAAACGAAAGGACTTGTGCATCAGAAATTTTTTCTTTTTAATAGAAAAATGGTTTTCACGCGCCTAAAAACTAGGTGGTTTTGAATACAGTTAATTTATAAATACAAAAATAAATTAGAAAATTTGGTCGACCCTATAATCTTTAATTTGTGATGCGCAGAACAATAATTTAATGTTATTAGCATATAATATGAACTAAATTAGTCTAATCTTAGCCTCTAAATTAAAAGGCAATGCCCAAAAGCAGTGAACAGCTTGAAGTCTTTGTCTTCTGTTGGTAATCATTATAATTGCTCATGTTTTAGCAGCTCAATCTGGCAAAAAGTTCAAAAGAACCTAGTACTCAACTAGCTTCATGTAGCCATCTCTTATGGTTTACTGTTTTTATTCTTAACACACGATTTTCTTATAAATAAATATTCTGAAGAAATACCATTTACTCTTAAAAATTTTTTTTTTACCAGTACATACACTGTTAATTTCCCCATAACGAATTTTATTATTTGCTTTTATTTTCTCTCGTAGAACTATTGTTGCTCACAATGAGGGATTCTTAACTCAATCTTTTCCATTTTATATTAAAATTTTGAAACATATCTCTTGTCAGCTTGTCCCTTTAGTAAGAAGATTGTTAGTTTCGGTCCAAGACAAGTTCTTCTATATTTAGTTGAAATGCATTCCTAAAGAATTTCATAACAAGTGAAAGGCATCCTTCACTATTTCCTTTTCATTTTTCAGTTGTCATAAGTGAGATATAGATCATAGAATAACTGGATTAATTTCTACTACGTCACAAAAATTATCATGGAAAAACCAAGGTAATAAATTCATATGATATTGATTGAAAGAAATACTAAGTTACAAATTATGAAAAACAACTTCAATGGGTATTTTTCATTCTTCAAAAGTATAAGACTTAACCAGTTCCCTGGACATAACATGACTGATGATTGGAATGAACCAGAAAATAAGTGATTTGAGAGAGAGAAAAAGTAGCCTTACTTGAAAGAAGGGGGAGTAGAAGGCCACTCAAGCATATAATTCTCCAACGGATAACAGTGAAGCCTGAGATAATCTCTCCAATTGTGAACAGTCTCCTTCTTAATGTTAAAACTTGTGGATAACCTCATAGTTTTTGATGGGTCATCAGAGTACAATTTCATTTTCTCTTCCACTGGTAAATTAAAGAATTCATGAGCCACCGCTAATAGTTTGTCCATCGACTCCTTTGATATTCCGTGATTGATCACCTGATACGCAGTGACAAAGTCCAACAATAAAGAATGAATTGTAATATATGTATATATTAACTCTTAGTGCCAATCCATGAGCTGGTGGCCAAAAAAGGACGGTTGAGCATATTTTTATAACCTGGAAGAAGCCGTACTCTCGGCAGGCGTCGCCAATTTGTGTAATTGTTAGACTTCTATCTCCAGTACCCAAGTCAATTACAGGAACATTCTCGCAGTCAGCAACTTCAGATAGTTTTGGTCTTTCAGATTCTGGACGGACATAACTACTGGGAAGGCTAGAGTACTGTATTCCGCAGGAGATAATTTTCGATTCCATGGAACCCGGTGCAAGTTCGATGTGATGCTATGACAGCGTCAAGGAACACAACGAGTACATAAAAAGATGCTGCACAGAGGCAACATTTGATTGAGTAATGGATCTTTCAGAAATGCCCTTGTGAGTTCCCCATTATTGACTGTCTGAAAATTTTAACCACATGTCAGTTTTTCTTTCGAGACAAGAAAAGAAAAGAGTAAAAGTAAGAGAGTTTGGAGACTGAAGATTGGAATTTGTTATTATTTTTTATTTTTGTTCTTCAGTATAACAAATAAAAGCAACAAACATATACAACAACAAATTAAGCTTTTAAGGTGGATTGTATGAATGTTTTTCATCATTCCATCATCCAATGAGCTCAGATCTTTTCCAATCACCAACCTATGTCTGTCAATGCTAACTTGTTTATTGATATCGTTTGTGAACTGGAAGCTTTTCACAAGACATGCTCCAACCATTTTCTGGGTTTTATTATCATTTCTAACAGAAGTACAGAAACAGGTTAGACAAATATAACATTTTTTTTATACAAAGCAGAACATGTGCACTTGAAATGTCTGCTCATGTTAAAATTAGTACAGAAATCTTAAAATACCGCATTATTGCATTATGTTTTCCAAACTATAAGAATAAAGCCTGTTTTAAAATAACAAAAACAGAGCATATTTTATGCAAGATTTTTATAAGATTCATCTCTTTCTCTGTTAGCTATTCAATAAATACACAGCATGTTCCACTCGTGTGCCGAAACAGATCAAATGACACGTCTATTATGTAACTTGAACTTCATCATGATAAAGATTCTAGCCATTAATGTTAAGATGACTGTTATCTATAGTAAAACCATAAAATCAAAAAGTAAGATGTATTCTCAATTTCTTAAGTGGGCACTTAGATCGATAAAAGTCAATTAAAAAAAAAAAAAAGAAAGAGCCTTATTGGCAAGAGGCGACTGCGTGAATCTTTTTACCAGTCTAGTCACCCTTTAATGTAACAAAAGGTTTATGCAGAAGCTTTAGCTCCTTGACATTAGGAAAGAAAGAAACAGAAAAAGATTCAACCTTTTTCTTTGCAGTTAACATAGACACAACTCACATCATTAAACCATAAGGTATAAACTATTTCTCATTCAAAAGCTTAATTCCAATTCAAAACATCTAATCATTACTAAAACTAAAGCAAATTACACCATATTACAGCACTTCAAAAGCTAGCAATAAGCACCCACATAGTAATTAGTGTTTGAACAGAGATTAAAAAAGGAGGGATAAAGAGGAACCTAGGACACCAACTCCTTCCATCAAGCACTTCATCCAAAATTGGCTCACCCTTCAGACAAATATATCACAGAAAGTAACCAACTTTTCTAGTTAACCCAATACTCTATGTAAACACATCTATTCAAATTTATGTATCAATCAAAGACCGAAAAATTACAAAGTAAATGGGTGAAAAGAAGCCCAAAAATTCAGCGATCCCAATTTTATCGTCAATCAATCAATCATTTAACGGCGATGACTCTACCTTTGCCTACGTCAACGCGTAGATTTTTTTCCTGATGTCAGCTGCCCCCATAATTAATTGCCGCGAACCTAATATTGCCGATGGAGGTGAGATCAGCGGCTGACGCCACCCACCTGTAATCACCGCACATTATGATCAAATTATTTCTTATGATTATGGAAGGGAGTTGATCATCCCTAACTTTAGTTTTATTCTTTTCAAAATTCATTTTTAAGAATTGTTTTACCTCCTAAAATAAATTTAAATTTCTTTTTATTTTTCAATCACACAAAAAAAAATAAAAATAAAAAAATAAAAAAATCACTATTTTAAAACATATTTCTCCAAAAACTGCAAAGACCATAACGTGTAATATGTTGATGTGATATTAGCCAATCTGCGTAAAAGTTCAAGTTCTAGCCTTTATCAGGATATCAAATATGTATTTAGAGGACAGTAAATCTGGGCTGAATGGCAGGTACTAAACTGATCAAGACCCATGAACTTTCTCTCAAGCAATGATTAAAAGAAAAAAAAAAAAAAAAAAAAACTCGAGCATTGCACTCGAAGGGTAAAAGAGTCCAGAGTTTAGTTAAAGATTGGGCAAACTAGTGTAAATCAATAAGTTCTATGGTTACATTAGTAGATGTTATATTTCTAATTTTTCAACGAATTGAATCCAATTTCGAATTGATTCGCGATTTTTCCGATCAAACTAGCTGATTAAATTCTTATATCTAGTTCGTTAGTCCTTTTTGTGTGCGTATCGACACAAATTGTTTCATGACCAGTCAACCTATAAAAAATTGTTGATGTTAGCAAACTTTAGCATATTTTGACCTGATTTGATCAACTTTATGCCTCAAGTTGGAAAAGAATAAGTAATCATGACAAGATTTTTAAAACATTGGAATGTCGAAGATGGGGAGAGGGGACAAGTTGCATAACTTGCCTGCTCTTGCCACATTTTCTACTTGCACTCATCTCTCGCAATTAGTGGAAAATTGTAAGACTCGTTAACAATTTACCATATTTTTAGTCTAATGTGGTGGTGGGGGGGTGAATACCTATTATAAGTGTGGCAATCATGTCATTAATCTTCAATTTGTGGCATTCATGTCCCCAACTTATTAACATTACCTAACAAAAAAATGCTTATTTGAGATGTTATTAGGCGACATGCACGTGATGTTTGATTTAAAAGGTAAAATTGTCCTAAAACGATTTTCGTTATTTGCAAACCACCAAATGGTGAAAGTTCAAATTACATAAATGTTGCTCTTTTTTGACAATTTTATCCTTTCAGTAAGACATCATATACATGTAGCATGACCATTTAACTTCTTTATAAACGTTTTTTTAATATGTTGGAGATAGCTTGCGCATAGTGTTAAAAGGCTGGGGGACATGGTTGCCACAAATGAAATGTTGGTGGCATGATTATCACATTTATGAAAGGTTGGGGACTCATGGAGGAATTTAATCTTAATAGGGTTGTAGTTCTACTATTCATTAGAAAATTTTATTAGTGGTCTCTAAACTTTCAACGAGCTTTAATTGAGTAATTATAATTTAATTTGTCTTAGTCGAGATATTAAACTTCAATCTACTTTCAAATTTCACAATTTTGTTGAATTTAATCAGCCATCTTCCTCCAATAGTTGCCAGTCCTTAAATCCTTGACCTCAGTTGTGAAAATAATGATCTTTAACCAACCAGGACAATGTGAACTTGTTCATCTTCCACTTAAATACTATGTCGTACCCTAGGAAACAAAAAATAATAAAATGAAGGTTATCATAATGTCTTTAGATTTAAAGATTAAATGATGTGTTTTTCAAACATTTAGAGTAGTAGTAAGTTGGAATGCCAGGAAACTATGAAGTGGCGGATCAATAGTTGTATGACCGTCTATTAAGCATTTTTCTTCCATCAATTCGGGAGACAGTGATAAAGGCGTAAAATTCGAAACAAAAATGCATTTTAGTAACCCAATTTGAAATTAAATTAAAGTTCAATGACCAAATTTTCATAAAATAAATTTAATTTAAAGTTTAGTTAACATTGTTGAAATTTGGGGCATGTTTGAAATGCNTAGTAAGTTGGAATGCCAGGAAACTATGAAGTGGCGGATCAATAGTTGTATGACCGTCTATTAAGCATTTTTCTTCCATCAATTCGGGAGACAGTGATAAAGGCGTAAAATTCGAAACAAAAATGCATTTTAGTAACCCAATTTGAAATTAAATTAAAGTTCAATGACCAAATTTTCATAAAATAAATTTAATTTAAAGTTTAGTTAACATTGTTGAAATTTGGGGCATGTTTGAAATGCATTTTGAAATAGTAGATTGATAGAGAATGTATAGTTAAAAATGAAGAAAAAGTTTTTGGGTTCTGTGTAATATTATTTTATTAAAAAATGTATGATAAAAATGAAAAGAAATAAAAATATATTTTGAAAAAAATTGTGACCGAACAATTTTAATTCCTCTTGTATTGACAAATCGTTGTCAAAATTTTAATTTTTTTTTTTTTT
>CAIGRN010202039.1:0-16154 GCA_903798345.1 Fraxinus anomala | reverse complement strand
AATTTATGTGACCACCCCCGTCACACATTAATTTTCAGTCACAATTTTAAGGTCACCACCACTGAATTCTGTGCCACCCCCGTGACCACCACCGACAGCCGTGACCACCACCTCATCACTACCACCAGCCACATTGCTGTCGCTGCCACCACCACAACAATACACCAACTCAGATTCGGCCATACCCACCACACACAAAACAATACACCAACTTACCATGACCTCCAGCAATCGTCACCACCACAAAACCGCCCCCTTCCACAGCCAAACCCCCTACCACCACACCACGACGCCTGTAACACATCACCACAACACAACTCACAACCCACATCACACCACCACCACCATCATCTTCGTTTACACCATCCCCATCCAAGAATCCACAAAGACTGTCGCCATCACCACCACAACATACTATCACCGTCTGTACAGCCACCATCACTTTCCCTCATTGCAAAATCACATCACAACCACCAATGCCGGTGAAGAAGAAAAAAAGGTCTGCTAGGCCTGAACAAGCGACCCAATAGGAACACCACGACCGCCTCACCGCCAACAGTACCACTGCCTCACCCCACCATCATCGTAAAACTACCAAATCACGCTAGCCACTACGATCCATCCAACAATTGGGAAAAAAAACCACCAACGCAATCTGGGTGCTGCAGCCACGATATGTGCCATCATCATCGCGATCTATGCCGATACAGCGAAGGGCGAAGCAACTTCGTGACGTTCAAGTTGCCGCAGCGACGCTCACATCAAGTGGGTTGCTATAGTGACGGCGGTGGCC
Source organism: Fraxinus anomala (assembly GCA_903798345.1). Classification (NCBI taxonomy): domain Eukaryota; kingdom Viridiplantae; phylum Streptophyta; class Magnoliopsida; order Lamiales; family Oleaceae; genus Fraxinus; species Fraxinus anomala. The sequence goes on along the minus strand of CAIGRN010202039.1, from coordinate 15,361 downwards.
GTCTTCTCAACAGTCGCGGCGATCATTGTAGCGGTGCTGCTACTTCAGACCGACGCCGCTCGATGGTGGCGTCTTGAGTGCGGTGGTGGTGGTGTCTTCGCAACAGTCCGACGGTGGTTGTTTCATTTCATAGAGGCGGCGATCCAACACCAGCCTAAAAACTGCAGAGTTCTTGCTTCTAGCCTTCTTCTACTTGTTGACGATGGAGTCGTCGGAGAGAGAGGAGGAAGCCGCCGGAGGAAGAGGAGGGACCGCCGGAGAGAGAGAGGAGAAAACTGTCGAGAGGGGAGAGAGAGAAGAAAGGTGTGAGTTGATTTGGGATTTTAGGGTTTGGTTTAATTATGATTTAGAGAGAAAATAGATAAAATATTATTATAATATTATTATTAATATTAATATTTAATTAAATATAAAAAAATCTGTATCTATATATAAAATAACTGATTTTTGAAAATTAAAACTTGAAATCTAATTTTTGAATTTGAATCTAGAAAAATAATGTTTTATGTAATTACCACTATGAAAAATTCTCCCTCTAAATCATTATAGTGTTATAGTCCAGGCCTGATTTGAATGGTTGGGTCCAGTAACCAGCAGTTCGTTCTAGGCCTGAGATTGGATTCCCGTTGCACCATTAACAAGTCCAGCCCAAAATGATAAATAGCTTACAATTTTGACAGAATTAGCATACAGATTCTACCAATCTTGGTGGAGAGATTCCTGAATCCAAGATTTGTTACAAATTGATTGGTATGTTATTATTTAATTTATGGCCTCTCTATATACATTTTAAAAAGTATTACTGCTCACATTATTATTTTATCATAAATATATCTAAGCTGTCTGAGATTTTATCTGTAACATTATTCATGAGTAGTTGTTTGTTTGATAATGCAATCTTGAAATTCGGTGGCTTGTTTTAGTTTTAAATTGATAGAATTTGGTAGTTTATGTTAAATACTTGATTTCATTTTAGAAGTTAAACTTCAAACTACTTAGGTTTATATATATGGAGGCAATACAAAAAATATGGTGGTGGTAACTTGGCATCAATATTTGTTTACCTAACATAATTGAAGTTAGTATTCGTGATTTGGTGGGCATTGAAAAGTAACAAATAAACAACCGCGTCCCATTGGGTCCATGCCGCGTCAAGAAAGAAGAAAACCATTTTATCAATACAAACAAAGATTAATTCAAATGGAAATGAAGTCAACAAATCATACGCTTTGAGGTCCATGATGGATTTTTTTTCTTCATATTTTTCAAAATCAACCTAAAATATTTCGTTGACAAGAATCTAGAAAAAAAATAGTGGAAGTATGCAATACTTTTTGATTACTCATACTATTGTGTATGTTAATCCACTAATTGATTTAGAGTTTATGTGGCATGATTTTTAAAAAGTCAAAAGAACTTTTGAGATCCAAAAATTATTTTTGAATCGTTTGATTAATTTAACGAAAGTGTTTCTTTTAATTAAAAGAACTTTTAAAAGAAGTTGGCCCAATGTGACTTCTTTTTGGACCACCTTTCTTTTAAAAGGAAGTTCTTTCAAAAGTGAGTTTTCAAATAAAAATTAAAGTAACTTCCTCAAAAAATTCTTTTATAGGAAGCAAAAATAAAAGCAAAAACAAAAATCATGTCAAATGGACCCTAATGTTACTAGCATACTTGGATGTAGTAGTTTGTCCTTCCGTGTCTTATTTTGCTTTTATTAACCACTACTTTACCTACTAGAATAATGAAAAATGTTTGTTATACATCATCATTTATAGATTTTGTACAGATTGATGATGTGATGATAAATTGTATTAAAATTGTCCTGCATATGTAATACAAGTTAATGGCATAAAGAATTTGGGATTTTTTTTTTATTTGGTTGGTCAAAATCTCGTCATCTGTTGATAAACAAATCTATAAATTATGGCGTGCATGTAGCACAACCGCATACTAATATACTTCATGTCTTTAATTCCATAATTATGTACAAATTTATTTGGTCCCCAGACAGCTTGATCCGGACACTACTCAACATAGGCTTCAATATGTTGTACTTGTGCACAAGTGTGCATTGCACGGCTTTGTAACACAAATTTCACATGATGATCATGATCTTTTTAATGTTTGAAATCCAAATCCAAAGAAGATCATCTTGGAAGACCAACTTAGAGAATTTTTTTTTTCAAAATAAAAATACAAGTTTCATCTCGTATTTTATGTGAAAAACCCTTACTTTTCTTAATGTGAATCCTAACTTACTTTTTGAAACACGCTATTAACGTTTGACACTTTATTTAGGCTCTTGTCACTAAAGCTTCCTAATTGGCTACAAATGTGGCCTCTTGATTTATCTATATTTTTTGGTATGGTTGTAACTAACCTAACTTCCCTTCCAAAATTCACCAAACAAATGTTTGAACCTCCCACTCCATTGCCTCCATTTGCACTCGTCTCTAAACTATCACGATAATAAATTAATGTAATAAAGATTTTTATTTTTTTAAATGGATACATATATAAGATTTGTGGATGAAAATAACGGTCCCCTTGCTTTATATATTTCTATCGAACCATCAACCTTGTACTTTAGTCTGAATACCTATTTGCGCAAAACAAGAGTTTTTCCTAAAAATGTCACGTATTATTTTTTTCAAGTGTCCTCATTTCTTCCAAAACCATACCCTTCTACTCTGGAATCATTGGAGCCTCTACATAGCACTAGGAATTTCTACACTAGATAAATTAGATACATCTAATATGGGATATTCTGGTTGTGATAACTTGTTCTTCTGAATCGAGTTATTATAATTATTTTGTGGAACCAAGGTCACTGTTCGATAAAAAAAAATTGGGTAAAACTTGTGAACTAATAAAAGAGGATGTTGGTGGACTAGAAAATTCTGGTTGTGATTCTAGAGAGATTTTCAAAAAGCAATCTTCCATAGAGAGCTCCCCTACAGAGGATTTTTTGAAAAATAAGGCTCGTTTTCATAAACGGTGATATTGAATGATATCGTAGCATTTATAGCCTTTTTGTATAGGAGAATATACCAACAAAATTGTAGGAATAGCTCAAAGGTCTAGTTTACCTTGAGATGAGAATGTTCGTGAATAATGCAAGGCACCCAAAAACCGCAAAGGAAAAGATATAAACAATTTTGTTGTAGGAACAACTCCCGAAAAATATCTAATGGGGTTTTTAAATATCTATTGATAACAAGATGGAAGAATTGTTTCCCAAAAAATTATTTAGGCATCCACTTGTGAACATTATTGGACGAGCAACTTCAAGAAGACGCCCATTTCTCCTTTTGGCTAAGCCATTTTGATGCGGAGTGTCTACACACATTGATTGACAAACAATACAATTTTCTGTCAAATAGTTAGAAAAATATTATCTCCCATTATGTGTTCTTAAGACCTTAATATTTCTCCCAAATTGAATATTTATATAAGCATGAAAATTACAAAAAAAATGAAAAAAAAAACTTTAGTTGTTTTGGATTTGCCCTTAAATAGATACACCCATTAAAGTCTTATGTGATCATTTATATACCAAAAATATATGTCACACGGGAAGGACCCCAAATATCACCATGAAATATGAATAAGAGTAAAAGTAAAAGGTGCCGACGCTTTATAGGAACGTGGAGGAAAATGAACTGTATGATGCTTTGCTAACAAAATTTACAATTGCAAAGCTGGAAAGTTTTTATTTACGAAATAATGAAGGAAATAATTGTTTTAGATATGGAAAACTCGAATGTCCTAATATAAAATACTACAAAGGAATTTTAGATTCACTCGATTGGGTATTATTGTCAATCACAACTTAAGCTTGTTCATTTAATAAGAACTCATCTTCAAAACGTAGAGCCCATTTTTTACTCTTGCACTACCAATCATCTTTTCCGAATTCAAATCTTGAAATTCACAATGGATGAGAATTTTTTTTTAGCTATGCTGTTATTCTCCTTGGTAAATGAACTCATGGAAAAAGGATTACAAGATAAAATTGGAATGTGGAGTACTAAATTTAAACACAAAATTTTTGAAATAAAACTAGACCTTTATCAGCAACTGAAGACAAACGAACTATTTATTAATTAACTTTTTGCTTATCAAAACATGCAGTATAAGTGGAAAAGATGTTTGACAATCTTGTCATGTGCTCAATTGCTCTAGAATCAATAATCCTTGAAGGTCGAGAATGTGTTTGACATTTTAAAGCTACGGAGAAATTACCTCATTTTGCAACATAACAAGGAAAATAAAAAACTGACTTACCCTTTAGATGACTTAGAAAATCATGTCGAAACTCTAATTGTTATGTAGTGATCAGACGCTCATTTTGAACATTTTGAGTGCACTCTATCACTTGATATGTGATCTCCTCGTCCTTTTCAATGGCCTCTTTGCACTACCAAAGAGATATCCGATTTTTTCCTTGGATAAGAATTTATGATCGACAGTTGAAAAAGCAAAAGAAAAATATATTAGATGAGAATTCCAAAAATTAGAGTTGGATAAGAAGAAAGCTATATTTTCATAAATCAGAAATTATTGGAATCTATCTAAGGATTAGATAACAAATATTGCATAATTTGTACTGCTGAAGTATAGGATTTATCATAACTACTCCAACTCATAATAACAATATTCAGCTCTATTGCAACTTAGCACTAGAATTGTCAATGAATTTGATTTTGATTCGAATTCGATCCAAATTTGTTGAAATTAATGAGAGATGGATTTAGGGTCTCAATTCGATCAAGATTTGAATTCAGTAATCCGTTAATGAAATAGATCAAATATGGATATTTGATTCGAATTCGATCCAAATTTAATGAAATTAATGAGAGATGGATTTAGGGTCTCAATTCGATCAAGATTTGAATTCAGTAATCCGTTAATTAAATAGATCAAATATGGATATAGGTCAGTCTGATCCGATTTGTTTTAAATAATTGATTTGGTAAAATATTTTTATGTCAGGTTATTTGTCACTGAAATAAATAAACTTAGAATAAAAAAGTCATCAAATTCAAAACATAAAAAAATTGAGAAATTCTTAATTATTAAATAATTGAAAAAATTAGAAAAATAAATGAAAAATAAAAAGTTGATTTCAACATCTTCATTTAGAATATTCAATTAGTTAAAAATGTTTAATGGACACAAAAATAAAATAATCTCATTTGTATTAATTAATTTGTGACTTTTGGCGCATTAATGATTCATATGACTCTGCAGTATTTATTGCACAGTGCATTCCCACAAGTCTCTACGCTTTGTCCGACCAGGCTCCTTTGATTCTCTCTTTCTTCTGTCGCTCTAATACAGACATAGATACACAACACAACATCATATTTGGAGCTTCATTTCGGTTGCGGATTCAGTCACGACTGAATCACATGATTCTCGGATTAATTGAATTCAAGGCCTCTAAGGTATGTGTTTTGCGTTGCACGATTCTTGTTTTCTTTAAGTTTTAGTTATGATAATGGGGTGGATTGAGAAATGATGATTGAACCAACGAATCCAGTTCTTCAAATTCAAATGAAGACTGTTTATATTAATTTTCGTTTTGGTAAAGGAAGATGTAATGTTTTAACTCATTCATTTAATAAGTAGGGTTAAATTCAGAAATGACCATCAAACTTTATATTTGGTGTTACTGTGACCACTTGATTTGATTTTGTTTTACCATCATCACCCAACTTTATTCTCAATATCACCGTGGCAATTCAATTTGATTATATTTTATCACGTTTCACCGTGATCACCAACTTCTTTTCATCTTTTTCACTAATTTTAAAAGTGGTAAAACGGCAACTTTACATTATATATGCAAAATAAATTAAAATCAAAACTTATTTTAAAAAAAGTTAGTTAGAAAAATAAAATAAAATAAAAATTTATTTAAAATAACGTTGTTAAAATAAACATTTTTAGAATTAAAAAAAAATTATTATTATTATTATTTTAAATTTATTATATATATATAATACAAAGTTACCGATTTACCCCTATAAAATTAGTGAAAATGGTAAAAAGAAATTGGATGGTCATAATGAAATGTTATATGAAATTAGGTGGTCACGGTGAAACGTTATATGAAATCGGGTGGTTATGGTAAAATAAGATCAAATTGGGTGGCTATAGTGATATTAAGTATAAAGTTTGGTGGTCATAGGGAACAAACTCAAGTTGGGTGGACACGGTACTAAATATAAAGTTGAGTGGCTATTCGTGGATTTTTAACCCTAATTAAGTATGATTAATGATTATAGTGCTTACTTTATATTACATATTTATTTTCTTTACCATTGATTTAATGGTAAAGTTTCGGGTGCCTAAACCAATGCATTCGGGTTCAATACATTGATTTTGTCACTTATCAGAATTATCGCAATCTCAAATTCATGAAGTGTTTGTGAAAAGTCACTTGCTATGACAAGTGTTTTTACAGATTTATATGCATCTGTTGGTCAAATATAATGTATCAGATATGCATGCATTTATTACAGTTTGTTGCCTGACTGTAATAACTCAAATTTGCGTATGAAGTATGAAGGCATCCAAATCATGGTGGTCATTGTTGAAGAAAAGACATTTTTCTTGTGAGGGGGAATGTTCCTTCTAATAGTACTCGTTGTTTATTTAAGTTTCGTTATAAGCTAAGGACTAACGAGTAAAGGTAAGAATGTCTAATGTATAAACGGACTGCAGGTAGCGTGTGGAGCAAAGATGAAGCAGCTGCCGTTTATGGGAGTTGTCTGTACAGTAATGTTATTCATCGTATATAGGACCACAAATTATCAGTATCAACAGACAGAGGTATGTAGTCAGTATATAATTGATTTTCTCATTTGAGCTTTTGGTTGTTCTTATATGAATTTGGACAATGATGTGGGTGCATGCATCGCAATAGAATCAGAGAACTCCACCCTTACCCACTCTGTGAGTCCTGCCCTGCAGTTGCCTTTACATGTTTTTCGATGTTCCCTAAAAAATTATCAACTAGAAACTTGGGCTAATTGATTTTCCAAATACTATATTTTTGTCAGAATCAAACAGAGTTCCTTGAAATTCGTTCCAGTTTGCTTAATATTTTTTTACTTTGTGCGTAGTTCATCTATGAAAACCAATTTAACCTTTTCTTTTTATCAGATGGAATCAAAATTGCATCCCTTCTACACATTAAAGGTAATTGATTGTCTTAATCTAGCTTCACATCAAATTAGTTTGTTGACTCTTCATGGTGTTATTCTTGTTGGTACTACACGATATGCTAGCATACTGAGTTAAATAGCAAATTGTTCTTGCAGCATCACTAACTTTCGTGAAATTTATGATATTCATTCATTGCAATTCTGATGTACTATTGATGCTTTTATCCAGGATGGAGGCATGGCTGCCTCAAGCTTAAATAGTTTACCCCGTGGAATCATCGAACCAAGGTCAGACCTGGAGTTAAAGCCTCTATGGACTACTAGCAGCTCTAAGTCAGGGGTAAAAGTTTAATGTTTGATTTTCCTTGGAGTCAATATGCTGATTTCTTTCATATTCTTCTGGATTGTAAGCGTTTGTAATCCTTTTATTATGATTAGCCCTCAGTTGTTAAAAGTTTCCTTACATTCACAGCGGTCTGATAAATTTTGATGGTAAAATAAGCAATGACCGAATGTTAATACATGGCCTCTTTTTTCTTTCAATTTTCAGGTTAATCTTGGAAGTTCTCATAATTTGTTAGCGATGCCAGTGGGGATTAAGCAAAAGGAGAATGTTGATACTATAGTTCAGAAGGTGTAGCATTCTATTGATTTTTGAACTTTTGAAAACTCTGCTGATTCATAAGTATTTTATATATCCCCATCCATTGCCTGAATCTTTTAATTTCAGTTTCGTTCAGAGAATTTTACAGTTATTTTGTTCCATTATGACGGCAATGTGAATGGATGGTGGGACCTGGAATGGAGCAAGGAAGCTATACACATTGTTGCACACAACCAAACAAAGTGGTAAGACTGAATAATTTGGGTCTAGTTTCTTGTCTTTCATCTGCCCAAACTTGAAATTTTCCACTGTAATTAAATATGTGAAATTAGTACAATCGTATCAATCAAAGGTAAGGTAGTGCAGTCTTTTTGAGGGCTTTTATAACTAAAGTAATTTTGGTGCCAACACAGGAGATGAGAATTCAATAAAGAAGTGTTTATCAATCCTCCACAAATTCAGTTCTTTAACGCTTGTTCAGTAATTAGTTCACCTTTGGACTATATTGTGTGGTAACATGCAAAATGCTGATCCTAAAGTATTACCCGTGGCTTCTAACTTATAGTATGGTGTCAGACATAGGAACAAATTAGGAGCCACCAGTCATTCCAACTGCTCCCACTGTTGGCCTCCTCCCTAAGGATTACATATTGCCATGTGTTACATGTCCTGAAATTGGACTCGCTAGAAAATGGGAAATGGTTTAAGTGACCAATTCAGATATTTGTAGAGTCTCGACCACTAAAATGGGAAATGGTTTGAATTCTTATCTGATGTAGTAGATGTTTGTTTCAAAGTCTCATGTCCTAGGCACACTAATGTTTAATTGTTTTTTAATCTTATTTTTGTATTTATTCTTATTTCAGGTGGTTCGCAAAACGCTTTTTACATCCGGCAGTTGTGTCTATTTATGATTACATATTCCTGTGGGATGAAGATTTGGGCTTGGATAATTTCCATCCTGGAAGGTACAATTGTGGCACCTCAGTGACATATCCTTGCCCTTCCCTTTTTCAGATTTTATCCAAAATAATAGTTTTGTTTCTAGTAGCAATTACCTCTCTAAGCTTGCTGCATTATGTTGAGTTGCCAAAAGCTGTATTTCTTCTCTGTAAAAATTGGAGTTATGTCTTAAGTCAAATGAATAATTTGGCATCTAGAGAATACCATGTATAGTTTTCAGATTAATTGTAATAGAAAATACTAGTTCCAAACATGCAGGTCCCATGAAGGGTTATCCATCCTTGATGGCTACTCTTAACTCCCTGGTATCTGTTATTTGATTCTGTAATTTCGCTTCATCCACAGGTACCTGAAAATTGTAAGAGCACAAGGACTGGAGATATCTCAGCCAGCTTTGGACCCAAATTCAACTGGTATACATCACAGGATTACAATAAGAAATAGAATGCATAAATTGCACAGGTGAATTGGGCATAAAGTTACACAGTCCGACTTCCATCTATAGATGCTTTTTTTGTTAGTAATTACATATTCTGATTTAAGCAGAAGAGTCTATGATGTCAGAGGAAGTGTCAAATGTTCAGATGATAGTGAAGGGCCTCCTTGCGCTGGGTATGTTAAATTCTGCTGTTCTTGAACTTAATGTTTCTCATGATATCTTTTCACTGCAACCAACTTGATGTGTGCATGTTCCGTCTCAGAGTACTCATCATTTAGTATTGCAATGAATTCCTCCTTACTTAGAGGCCACATTATGCTATGGAGTTGGTTGGAAGAAATCATGATTTGACCTTGTGTGAACAATGAATGCTAAGTACCATTCTTTGTAGGGATAAGCATGGTCCGGTTCGGTTCGGTTCTAAAGAGAACCGAACCAAATCCAAATTTTCGGGTATTTAATACATGGAACCGTCGGGTCTAAATTTAATAAAGAAGTCGTTCGGTTTCGGTTCCATTCGATTCAGTTCGGTTCGGTTCTATTCGTTTCTAGGGTTCCGTACAATAATTAATTTTTTTTTTATATTAAAACAATGCTACATTAATTCGACTATGACATATTCAATCTTAACTTTTACAAAATAACATAGTTTAATCTCGTGATATCTTTTGCATCCCTCTTTGTTGAGTTCTTCATAGATTTGACTGTTAAAATCACAGGAAGAGGAAGATGGTTAGTTCACAATAATAGAACGATAGAAACGACACTACAGTAAAATAAGAGATTTGGGTAAAATATAGGTCAATTTGATTAAGTTGGGCTTGGATGGAAATTACAAATAGTAAAATCATATTTTGGGTTTGAACTAAATTAATTAGTTAGCAAATTTATTTAAAAAAAATAAAATAATTTTACTTATTTAAAATATAAAAAAATTAAAAAAATTATAGAGATTCGATTCTTATTCGATTCTCGGTCTAGAATCAAGAACCGAACCAAATCCGTCGGTTCTCGATTCAGATACCCGTTTGGGTATTTAACTTAAGAAGAATCGCTCGGTTCGATTCAATTCGGTTCGGGTCCGGTTCGGTCCAATTCGGTAAAGGAGTTTTGTCCAGTCCTAATTCTTTATTTGGTTGCCATCACAGAATGATGCTAGAAAGGAATCATAAAGTAAAATGGAATTCGATAATTTTCTCTCTATGATTTGAAAAATTAAATCAAATTATCTTGTTGACATCATACCGTTAATGATCAATTATATCTTAATATTAATTTTAGCACGTTTTGTTGAAAATTATGAGCTATTACTCCCATAAAATATATATATTGCAATCAAAAGAAGTATGTAATAAGTGTTAAAGTCAAATAATGTTGATTATTTTGTGATTTATTAACATAATTGCCACGTACAGTAAATAAAAATTTTGGATAGTTATTCCAGTACCAAAATGAAATACTCATGTATGTATCCACAATAATGTGATGTCTTATATAATGGAAAAAGAAATAAAAAGAACAAAGAAACTAGAAGCTTGCTCTATCTTGGTGCCACACAGAAGACTAAAAATAAAAAATCAATTTGACCAATTCTGATATCTGTGTACCAAATGATCATAGGAAGCAAGTGTTATACAATTTAGAGAAACATTTTGTTCACTTCAAATTGCAGATTTGTGGAAGGAATGGCTCCTGTATTTTCAAAATCTGCATGGGATTGTGCCTGGCATTTGATACAGGTAGGTGTTGGTGCTTTCTTGTGGAACAATTTCCTATTTCCTAAATCTAATGGTGTGAAATTTATTGAATTAAGCATGTGAGAAGTGATATAGTTTCTATCATCAACAGTGTAATTTACACTGTATGTGCCTTAATCTAACTTATTCAAAAACGTTCTTAGATGTTTACAATTTTTCTCGTCATTTAGTGAAAATTATATGCATGTGACTTGAGAATTTTGATGTTCCCTACATTAAATATAGGTACCTTTTGCAACTTTTTATTTTCATCTGATTTCCTGAGCAAAGAACAAAAGATTCAGAAAATAAAACCTTTTGGATTCAATCCTCTCCATTTCTTAAATTATCCGATCATAATTGTTGTTGCTTTTGGTGATAAGCCGATGAAATCTAGAGTGTATGGCCTAATTAAAGTGACTGCTTTTGTGTCTTTTACTCGCTAGAGTTCCTTCAGCGTGTTTACCTGATGAATGCTCTTGCGGTCTATGCTACTATGCTTATGAAATTTTTCATACTACAATTCTGGTCTAGTTAATTAACCAGCCCTAGCAACCTGCTCATATGAACGTTTTGCCATTTAACTCCAATTTCAGCTGCATATATTTTTTAAAATTTTTTTTGGCATTTCAATAAATCTTACAAATGGATGTCCCTTCTGTTAGAATGATCTTGTTCATGGATGGGGAATGGACATGAAACTCGGCTACTGTGCTCAGGTAATTTGATTGCTTAGGGGATGCTTAGATGACCTTTTAACCAAATTAGAATATAAATGGCATTCTTAATTTCAATGGCAATGAGATAGAACCAGAGTTGCTTTAACTTATTACAACTCCTGTGCTATGCTTGCCACCAAAAAGTTTTCGTACTTCTGTCCCTTCCCAATGAACTCTCATATCATTGGCAAATTTACGAGTTCCTATTCCTCTTTTCTTCTTCTTGCACCAAGACGTTAATGTTCAGTTCTTTCACAACAGTGCCACCCTTTTGCCTTTGGAAAGGCAGCAAAACTAAATTGGAGATTCTTTTGGGGCCCTAACATAAATCACTTGCTTGGCATGATCAAGCAATTTTAAACTTCATGTTCTAGTTAAAACTAAGCATCTGCCTGATTCATAAGCTTCTATAATTAATAGGCTTAGAGCAATTTAGACAAAGTTGTTTATTTATCTTGTAAAACTGTTTTTGGTGATTTCTGTAACCCGTATCTTGTATAAACTTTGAACTTTCATAGGGTGACCGCACAAAGAAGGTGGGAGTAGTTGATAGTGAATATATAGTTCATCAGAGTATACAAACTCTAGGTGGGGCATCTGCAGAAAAGGTGACTTCCCTCAAGACCCCTTGATTTCCCCTGCTTCCTTTTCACAATTGCTTTCAGTCAAATTGCACGAGTGCATCTGTACCCTGCAATTGTCCGACATTTCATAATTACCTGATGATTGAGTTTATTAATCCCTGGGTGACATCACAACCATCTCTAATGAAGATATTTTACTCGAAAAATAAGATCCACCAGCTCCTACTTCATGCAACTTTTGGAAGATTTGGCTAATATCTGCATTGTACTTCTAGAGACACTTATTTCATTCTTGCTCTGGTTTCCCAAGTGAGAGTTACTAATTCACTTTGATTTCATGAGTTCAATTCATACTGTTGGCGAAAGCTCACAACCATCAATCTTGAATATAATATGGAGTTCACACATGAGGAAATATAATAGACTCGGGGGGATATTTTGATTGATTGCTTGTATACCAACAAAACTTGCTCAATTGCTTCTCTGCTTACCTTAATTGTTAGTGTCTAAAATGAGGTTGGGGGGTAGCTGAATCCAGCCATTAGTGGTGTTAAGGATATGTTATTTGTCTTGGGCCATTTACTTAGCTTATTATGTTTGATATCTCTACATTGTCAAAAATATGTGAAGGTATAGCACACGTTCTTTTGTTGTTTGTTTGTTTTATTTTTCTTTTTCCAAAATTACAAGCAATTACGTACTTATACATGTTAAAATTTTCTCGCTTAACGTGCTGCCTGTTTTTTTCTTTTTGATCTTCAGAGGCATGGCGTTGATGTGCGATTGAAGGTGAGTAAACTAAATCTTGCGTGCATTATTACTGTTTTTCTCCATGTTCCTCTTTGTTTGCTTATATGGTGCCAAAATAATGTTAAAATCATATGCTTGATTTCCTCTCTTAATCGTGACTTGAATAAATGACTTGACGTGGCTGACCCCAAATTTATTAAAAATCCTAGTTTTTTGTTATTGTGAAAGTATATCTAAATATATATTGAGGTCCTAATTTATTGTATTTTGCAGATCCGGAAGCAATCAACATTGGAACTTCAAATATTCAATGAGCGGTGGGAACGAGCTATAAAAGAGGACAAAAACTGGGTAGATCCATTTTCAACAAGCCGAAGACGCAAGCAAAGGCGAAGGCGCAGGCTCAAGCGCAAGTTGAAGGTTTAACTTGATGATAGATGACATCCAGTTTGAATCCTTTGTATCCATTTGTAGCCTACTACGCAACACAACACAAAGCAAATCTCATAATTATTTCATTTTTTGAATAGTGCTGGCAATTGATTTTCTTCCAATTTTTGTATTTAGTCAAATGAAAATTTAGGGTTGTTTGACAAAGCTTTTGATAAAAGTTTTAGCATATATTTGATATGAACGTGTAATAGAGAAACCATTTGAAGAGGATGAGATTAAGGAGTTGATGTTCAGTATGAATGATGATAAGGCCTCGGGATTAGACGGATTCTCTTTCTCATTCTATAAGACTTGTTGGGAAGTGGTGTGACTGGACATTGTGGATGTCCTTACTTATTTCTTTCAGTGTGGCAGGTTCTTGAAAAGTTCTAATATTACCTTTATTGTGCTGATTCCAAAGAAATCAAGAGCGTCGGATATTAAGGACTTTCGTCCTATTAGTTTAGCAAGTGGGGTATACAAGATTATTGTAAAGGTGCTAGCAAATACATTAAAAGAGGTATTGGGAAAAGTTGTGTCTAAATTTTAGAATGCTTTTGTCAAATGGCGTCGATATTGGATTCTGTACTTATAGCAAATGAATGCATTGACTTGAGACTGCGTCTAGAGGTTGCATGGATGTTATGTAAGTTTGATATTCAGAAGGCCTATGATCACGTGAACTGGGGATTCCTTTTGTATATGCTTAGGCGATTTGGCTTCGGGGATAAGTCGTGTCGGTGGATTCAGTTTTGTATCTTTATTTTTTCCTTTTCAGTTTTGGTAAACGACACTCTTGGGGTTATTTCCGGAGTAGCAGAGGTTTGAGGCAAGTGGATCCTTTATCTCCATTGTTGTTTGTTATTGCTATGAAGACTTTCAGTAGGATGCTTGAGAAGGCTATGGGGGAGAGTTTGTTAAGGGGATTTATGATTGACCAATTGCAAGTATCCTATTTGTTATTTTCAGATGACACATTGATCTTCTGTGATGTAGAAACTGAGCAATTCAGGAACTTACGTCGTTTGCTTCTATGCTTTGAAGTGTGTTTGAATTGAAGATAAATTTGGGGAGATTTGAGGCTATAATAGTGGGATGTCGATAACGTGGAAGAGTTGGCGACTATATTGAGTTGTAGGGTTGCGCAGTTGCCTATGTTATATCTTGGGCTCCCCTTTAGAGTACAGTTTAAAAGTACACATATTTGGAATAGTATTATGGAAAGGGTGGAGAGAAGATTAGCGGGTTGGAAGTGTATCTACCTCTCTAAGGGAGGCCGTCTTACCTTCATTAAGTCCATCCCATCGAATCTTCCTACTTATTTCTTGTCATTATTTCCTATTCCTATTCATGTCGCAGTGCCAAAAAGATTAGAGAAGATTCAAATGGAGTTTTCTTTAGAGACGGTTAGGAGAGGAGATGAAACTTCATTTAGTTAATTGGGGTGCAGTTTGTTCTCCCATAAGAATAGGGGTCTCTGATTGAAGAGCCTTGTATTGTTTAATAGGACATTATTGGGTAAGTGGTTGTAGGGATTCGGAGTGGAGATGGAGAGTTTTCTAGAGAGAAATTATAGAGGCGAAATATGGTGTTATGGAGGGGAAAGTGCTCAGTTAAGGGTCATGGTTCTTATGGGGTGAGTTTGAAACGGTATATCAATCGAGGGTGGAGAGACTTTCGGGGATAGATTGATGTTTATGGTCGGGAACTGTAATACTATCAGTTTTGGAATGATTGTTGGTGTAAAAATCGACCATTACGGGTGGGATTTCCTTGTTTGTATCATATTGCTTTGGTGCCGTCTACTATGATGAATGATGTCTTAGATATACATAGTAGGAGTCCCAGCTGGAACATTGTTTTTGGGAGGGGTTTGCAAGACTGGGAATAGGATGATTATGCGATGCTTTTTGACCTTTTTGTATGAGATGCACATTAGGGTAGGAGATGGTGATT
>CAIGRN010202024.1:0-40163 GCA_903798345.1 Fraxinus anomala | reverse complement strand
TTTTTTTTTTTTTTTTTTTTTAAGTCACAGCTCATCCACATTAGTTTTATTTTTCTTGCATTATTAATTAAAACGGGTCACTTAGTGTGTTCAATTACGAAATAAAACCAGAAAAAAGAAAAGAAAAATTAGTTTTGTTAGGAATTGGAACTATGAAGTTAATATAATTAAGATAGAAATATTGAAAGAAATATGTAGTTTGTATAACTAATATAATTATAAAGCTAGAAATAATCAAAATCATGAAAGAAAAGGATATATTACTAGGAAATACACACACAAAATTAAAATTTGAAATTTTATCTTAAAAATTCAATATTACTAGGAGGAAAACCAAATCTTTATATGTTTTGTATTTATTTCATTTTAATTCAATGTGAAATTTAACAACATATTTTGCAAGACGATGACTCGTTTAAGAACATCAACATTAAAATTTTTGTTAATCGAGTTGCCCGTTTGAATTATAGACTCACACTGTTGCGTCGGGTGCAACAATAATTCTACTAATAATTGAGTTTGCATCATCATAGATCTGGACGATGACAGTAGTGATGCAATGTTTTATTATGGAGAAAATGACACAAAATTAGGTCTGACACTTGACAGGGCAGTATGAATTGGCTAATTTAATATTGGGGAAATACATACATGGGTTTTGGAAGTTAGTAAAATGATAACTTTTAAATGAAACAATGAAATATGTTCTTTATGTTCAATTTTTCATAAAACCTCTAACCAATTACTTGATATGTACACAACTTTTTAGTTAAATCTTGAAAGATTTCAAGACAAGATTCATTTCACGAGAGAGTTAAATTGTACACTAGATAATCCTATTAATCAAGATAGTTGTTTCAACTATCAGCATAGATAGTTGAAACTATCTTTTATTAATCTAACCATTTTCCATCTTCCAAGGCAATTAGAATTGTTTAACGTCTTGACAAATATTTCGCGAAATGAATCTTCTCTTTAAAACTTTCAAGACTTACCTTAAAACTTATGCATCCAAATGAATATTCTCTTGAAAGCTTTATAATTTGCTATAAAAGTTGTGCACCAACCAAATACATGTGCTGCTTTGTAATTTTAAACTTTTTCCTCCTTGTAAAGATATAGTGTTTGGCACCCATTTTGAAGAAGAATAAATTCTAGAATAGTGATTGATGGAAAGAATGTGTGGTTAAAAAGTAAGAAGAATTTTTGAGTTTATGTGTAATATTATTTTATTGATAAAATGTGTGGTTGAAATGAAGAAATGAAAAAAAAATGAGAAAGAGAATGGAAAAAAAATGAATGTCAAACAGGGGCATAATAATCACATTTTAGATGGAGGGGGACTCTACCGGACTGTATACTCAGCCCACGTCTATGTCTAAATTGTATTATTATTATTTTTTTTTGTTATGATTTGTCTTTTTGTTATTTGATTGTAGAATGGTGAATAAATAACAATTGTGTTTAAATATTAATTATTTAGTTGAAAAATTATAAAGAAAATCATCATATTTGTATGATTATGCAATCAAAACAATAGAAAAACAATACTAAAAGGTGATAAAACATGATGAATAAAATTTTGGCAATCATTTCTATATTTATCAAAGAGGGAATAATACTAATACAGATATGGATGTACAAAATGTGACCGTGACTATTGACTTGGTTGGTTGTAAAGAAAAATGTAGTGTTCTTATTTTTGGATGCAATTGATTTAAAAAATAGTTGTCTTTTTTTTTTTTCAATTTTTTTTATTAATTTCACACAACAACAACAACAACAACAGTAAATGAAAATTATGAATTTATAAAATTTTAACACTTTTCATTAGATTTTATGATATTAATAATAATTTGATTTTATATTTATAATGTTGTTACTTGCTTAATCAATTGTATTTTTATTCCACATTGACATTTTTAAAGCCTTCAATTTATATTATTTTTGTTAATATTTAAATTCACACTCCTCAATTTTACTTTACTACATTTAGTAAGTCCCGTTTGCCACCACGTCACTAATATTTTCATTCATTTGCTACTATTGATAATAGTCTATATTTAAATGAAATTATTATACTGTTATTTTGTGGCTTATTTGTTTATAAATTTTACTACATTGATTTCAAATATCAACCATCCCTAACAAAATCCTGGATCCATCCCTGATTATTTGTGCAAATAATTTTTCCCCCTAAAAATTAAAAGTTATAGGAATTTTGTTTTTACTTACACGATAATACAATATGTCTTGCTTGAGTGTTGGTCTGACTTTGCAGTGTTGAACTATATTAAGCCCATTTTTTTTTCTGAAAACTTATTTTTAACACAATTTTTTTCATAAAATAATTTTACACGTAAACTAAATTTTTTTCCTACATTTTAACTACACGTTTTCTTGAAAATCACTATTACAAAATAAAATTTTTCCGAAAAATGGGGCTCAAACAAGGACTAAGTTATTATTTTGACACGTCTTTTTACGTCACTGTTTTTATAAATGAGTAGCAGTGAATTTGAACTTAAAATATCGTCTACTCTAAAATCACGTTGAATTATCGTGTCAAAAGTTTAAATTAATAGATGAATAACACATTTCATTATTCGAATTTAGCCATCAACATGGCAGAGGCGCTAGAAACGAAGGTCGTGGTGACTTTAGTTTAGTGCGGCGAATTAGGTAGTGGGGTAGAAGCAATTTCTTATGTTTCTTTTTAGCATATTAAAACAATATTTATGGTATTAATTAGAGGATGTATTCAATAATTAGCCGTTTAATTAGGTATACCAGAATGCAATTAAAATTTAAAAACAATTGCATTGTGAACCATGCATGCACACATAATTAGGTAAAACATCAAATTCTTGTCACACGGCGGAATTGCCTAGCCTAGGTCATGAAAGGATCCAAAAATGAGAAAATAATTGGTGTACGTGGGAGTTGTTTGACCGCGGTTGGAGTGGATTAACATAGGTGGGGTGGGATGAGATGGGTGTTGAGGGGGTGGAGTGGATGCATGAGCTTGATTGGAAAAGATGATTCTTTTTTTTTTTTTTTTCCTAAAACTGCCATTTTTATTTTTGTTTATTCAAAAAGAAGGATAAAATCGTTATTTAATTGTCAAAATGAAGGGAAAGAAGAGCTCTATTACATGATTCAAAAGGTTGGGAATGAATTATGTCAAACAAAGGTTGATGATAATTCGTTATATTTCGTGAAGGATGGGAATGAAAAGTGAGATTTGTCCCTTTTTACTAAAAAATACTTTTCAAGGAGCGAGTGATGGAAAAATGGATAATTTATCAAATAATCCAAACAGAGGCTATGTGAAATAGTTTCAATTTGTAATTTTATCATTAAGAAAGTGGACCTATGGGGGCGCAAGGTTTGTATAATGATATGATTCAACAGTCTAGAGATAAAATCCTGTCTATAGTGGCTTGATCGCAACTAATTTGATGATTTTAAAAATATAATGAGAAAAATCAAGATAAGAGGATCGAACCGACTCTTTTTCAAATTCGATAAATGTTGGTTGATTGTATATTTCATTATTGATTATATTTTATTTTATTTTATTTTATTTTTTATTTGAGACGAGTTTAGATGTGAAAAGGAGTATAAGAACTTTGAGCTCCTGTTTGATAAAGATTTCAATTCATATTCTAATCTAAGTCGGAGTCAACAATGAATTTTAACATGTGTCCCACAACTTTTTAACTATACATTTCACCAATCTACTAAAAATCTGATTTTAATTCCTACCAAACAGATGCTAAATCTTGTAATATATGTGCAAATATTTTTTATAGTGAGAAAGTGTACCATAAATTATTTTCACAATTAAACCATTTTTTCAGAATAAATTTGAAACTTTTGTTGACATCCTCTCACATTGTAGTGGGACTCACTCGAGACCATATGAATTAAATAAGACAAAAAAAATCAGTCCTAGCCCCCCTATTGTGAGAGGGTGTCAGGGAGGGTGTCAAACCCTCGTTGGCAGCCCAACATTGTTCTTATTTTAAGGTGGTCTGTATATGCAAATCGTACTGGTCATCTTTCGTTAGATATATTTTAAAGTTAGATTTATCATACATAACGTTTCTCCTTCAATCATCAATTAGTTGAAGACAAGTTCTCAAGTTTGAAATAAACAAAATATGAATTCATACACCATCTAATACGTCATTGGACCATTCAATTATAATGCAAGATGATAAGACTATAATACTCAAGAATGTACCTAATTTTTGGTGCTTGCTTTAGTTCATTTCTTGACCTAATTTTTGAGTGCTACCTGACTATTCGCCCCACCCAAGCAGTCATAGTTTGATGTGCAAGATATTGACACCACTAAAAACACATGCTAGGGATCTACATCAATTGCAAATAATAAAAATTCTTATACATTTAGTACATAGTACTAGATAGTGTTGGATGGTACAATACACAACGATTCAACTTCTTTTTTCCTTTTGATACTTTATAATACACCTTACCAAACATGGCATAAGAAGTAACGCGTCGCCAGATTCTTGAAACATACCTCTAAAATAATTATATCACGCTTAATGCAAATTCTAGTGCAGAATCAATATCAGGTTATTAATAAGCAAAATCCAAAGGATGAGGAGAATTATTCAGACCATGTATGTCTTGGCAACTTGGATTATGTTCATGTGAGGAACCTTCATTGTTGCAGCACCGCCTCTGCAGTTATGCCTCAAGAATGCGTAGAAGTAATTTATAACGAGTTTCTTAAGGAACAACGAGTTCTTCTTTGCTCTCACGTCACCATGACCGAGCAAGTACGTAAATCCTGAATCGGTAGCCTCTCGTAGTGCTGATAGCTCGTATTCAAGACTGGGATCTTCATCTGCTGACATGGCGCTAACTGGCAAGTTTAAGAGAGATCCTCCTGGTATTGAGCTTTCTGTTTCTTCCACTCTTTGACCATGCATTAGTGGGACCCTAAGATCCCCTGATCCATAACCATCGTGGACGTCAGAATCCCGTGACCTCATGGAAATGCTATCAATCTCCGAGTCATTCAGACCACTCTCCATAGCAATATCCAGAGCCTCTTTTCTTAAAAAATTTTCAAGGCTTTCCATCAAAAGTTGCTCAAATGAATGGTGATCTTCTTTCCTAACATCCTTATAACCATACCGGGCAATACACTGGAACATATGATAGTCTTTTGGGCAAACCCTTCTGAACAAAAACCTTTCTTCTTGAGGGACTACAGGTATTGGGACATATTTGATGCAGACAAAGACTATGGTGGAATGAATTGCCGGAAGATCCAGTAGAAACTGTCCCAAAACAGAGGGAATACCATGGACGAGCTCATTGTACAATAATCCAATCCCTGGGGTTCGTACTGTCCCAAGAGAAGAGCCAAGTTCAATCATGAAATCCATAGAAATCTTTTCCCTGACCTCACTTTGGTATTTCAACACACTTCCGTAGTTCCAAATATACATAATACAGAGGAAGAAAGAAGCAAATACAAGTGGAAGCCAACCTCCCTCCTTGATCTTGGATAGAACGGCAGACATGTAAATTAGCTCGATTGTTCCAAACACGAGTGGGAAACAGAGAGCCAAAAACAAGTTAGTCTGCCATATTAGCAGCATAACGAGTGTCACAAGGGTAGTGCTGACAAGCATGACACCAACTTCAGCAATGCCTGCAAAGACACAATGATGTCTTATAAAGCAACACCAAAATGTTACCCGCATAAATATGTTTCCATTTTCTAAAGAAGATTTGCATAAAATATGATGAGTAATTCAGAAAATTCTTAAAATAAGAATAGGTGTATGCATTGACCGCGTAAATGTTGAAGAGTAAATAAAGAAACTCTTAAAACAAAAACTAATAATCGGTAAGCACTGACTGCATAAATGTCGAAGAGTAAATCAGAGAAACCCGTAAAACAAAAACTAACCGTAGGCATTGGCTATGTCTGAAGTGCTCCTAAAGGCCGCAACCACAATAATGCACATGGCCATCAAAAACCAATTGATGACAGGTATGTATATTTGACCCATTAGTTTTCTAGAAGTGTGTACTATTTTCAGCCTCGGGAAGCATCCAAGAGCCATGGATTGCTTGACGCATGAGAAAGAAGCAGATATCATAGCCTGACTAGCAATTATAGCAGCAATTGTGGCTATTGCGAACACTGGCCAGAAAAGACGGTCTGTGTCATTGACAAAATCTAATGTCAAATGAAACCAATTCAATGCCCTTTCTGATTGACAAAACAAGAAAGGCAATGTGAATCTGCCATATTTTGGAAACCATCACCTGGAACAGATTCGTAAAATATAGTACTAGCTAAATCAGGATGCTTCATAAGAAACGCAGCTTGGCCCATGTAAGCTAAGAGGAGGCAGGGAAAGACCACAACGGTGAAAGCAATCTGCGGAAGTGAGTTGAAGTTAAATACGCTATTTTACTTTTAACTTTGAGCATGCTTGGCAAAATAAGTAACTTAAAAGTAATTTTGACAGCACAACCAAACATGCTCTTTGTCAAAGTTACATTTTCGCAAGCCATGATAAAGTTAAGCTAATGCAATGTTAAAAGAAACCTGTATGGATGGCACTGAGAAATGACCTAAATCGGCAAACATTGCTTCTGCACCTGTAATAATCATTTGTGCAATATCTCAATGACAAAAAAAAAAAAAAGTATAACAGTGCATCACTCACTCTATTTTAAGTACAAATGTGGGTATAATTCCTGAGACATGGAAAGCACAAAGAGCTATTTAGAGCAGGAGTCTTACCAGGACTTGTTTCTTCATTTTATTCGTGTTTAATTTCAATCTTTTTTTTTTTGTATGGTTGAGTACCAGGGTTCCGAAGCAAGGATATTAAGCCCCTATTTGGCCCCAATTTTTTAAAACTCATTTTCAACAACAAAAATGGCACCCACAATTTTTATCAAAATTTCAACAACATATTTTATCAACTTTTACCAAAATCTACTAAAAACCTGATGTTTAGCCAAACAAACAGGGGCTAAATAAATTTGAATTACAATAAAAATATTATAAGCGGAAAATCTTAGCATGCTCCAATCAAAAATATATTCTAATTATCTGGTTAGAAGTGATCCATTCACCAAAATCATAAATGGCAATAATGCAGACTCAAAAGTTATAATGAGGAATTTGGGCTGATAATCCCTCATCAAACAATTCAACAAGAGGATTATCAATCATTTTTTTCTGTAAGTACCTAGAAAGAATTTTTATACTTACTAAGATTTCTGAAATTGAAATGCACATGCTCATGTAGGAAATGACATAGAACACGTGGTAAATATACATACACAGAAACACGTATTGCAGAAACTTAATATCATTTTTATGTTGCAGAAGGCAATGAAAACCATGTGAGTGAATGTTAGAGGCATATTCACACTCAACTGACCTGTGATGCATAATACACAACCACCAAGTGATGACCATGCCTTGATGCTATTTTTCTTGAAGAATAGATAGATGTAGAAAGGATTGAATGCCCTTATGACAGTTACATCATGCTTAACTATATTGTAAATGCCAATAGATCCTAGACTAAAGAACCATAAAGCCAGGGCAGGAGCAAATGTGAATCCCACTTTGGTTGTCCCAAACCTCTGTATACTAAACAATCCCACGAGGATAATAATTGACGTGATGACGAGAGCATCTGAAAAAAAGAAAAATAATCATGGATAGGGAAAAGGATAGCATTGGATACTAATATGGAACAGAACAAGTTAAAATCTTGTTCATAATTGTCAATCATGTCCAGTACCACGTACCAAACACACACACAAAATGCCACCAACCATCGAAGCTAGCTTAGAAGGATGGTAAGCAAATAGAGAAATAATGAGATTAAAAAAATAGTTGCTAATATATTCTGGAGTGGTGGGTAGTCTGAGAATAGAATAGACTGAATCTCAATCAACGATGGCAATCGGCATACTACTTGCTAGCAACTACAGCCGGAGAATAGAAGCTTACCCACCTGTACCAAATCCTGGTATCCGAACCTGCAGACCGCTCACAGCAGACATGACTGCAACCGATAGGGAGTATTAGGAGATGAAATGCATAGCAAGCAGTGTATATTACACATATTCCAATATTCTCCCTTGAAGATAATTATAGTGATGTGATGCAAAAAAAAGTCACGTGATTAATCCATAGTTTACTTGCAGGAAAACAATCAGGTCTGATCACTTGACTTGACCACAAGCCTGTCAAAGAATCAGTGTAGTAGTTATACTTATGTTATCTCGAATGAAATCTATTTGACTTCCATATAGTACAGTTTCTCATTTTGTAAACAATCCTCAGAAGCCATATACTTGTATGCTTAACTCTAGCAGTCCCTGTTTTAAAATTTCATTACCAGGTAACATGAAAAAAATTTCTCCATTATTTTGCTCTGACAGATGTTCCGAATCAGTGTTCTCATTTCCTGGTAAGTCACTGACAAACCCTACAATTCTAGACATTTGGAACAGATAAATTAGCTGTACACTTAGAATAGCAAAATTAAACAACGTGGTTTTGGCTGTCTTTGATTGAACAAAAAACTGCACCAAAAGTCTTGTTCTGATTTTCAATTCCACAATACAGAAATACAAATACCTATTTACCTGATATCGCTGGGGTCAGAATACCATCCCCTATAATCATAGATGTTCCCATAAGAACCAACAGCAAGAGAAGAATTTTCATAGAGGACTTGTGTTCCAACGTCTCCTTGATATTCAAAGCCCTTTCCAACTCTGGAGTGGGAAGTTTGAGTTTAAAACTAGAAATGTGTTCATCCGCCTGTTGGCGATTTGGAAGAAGATTAACATTTGCATACCTACAAATTAGCGAGTATAATGCAAATGTTCCTCCTGCCAATTGAACAATAAGAGTCGTGAACAACACGCTCTTCCAGCAGATTGAAAAACACGTAAAGGATAACTTAATCTTAAGAAAATATGTATTACCTTCCCCATTATCATTTGCCTTGAGCACCACAAACACATATTTTGTTAGAGGAATGAGAGCAATAGTGTACATCACTAGTGATAAGGCCCCCAAGACGTCAACATCTGACGTGATGGGCACCTTGCTGAATACATCAGAAAAGACATATAGGGGGCTGGTTCCCATATCACCATATACAACACCAAGTGTTTGAAATGCCAGTGCAAATGTTTGCCAAAGAGACGCATCCTGATTCATTAACGTAAGTCTCGGCAAGGAATTACTATTAGCGTTTACATAAACATTAACATTTGAAGGAATTGTATTTGTATATGCATCTTCTACTAATGGTTAGTCAAGTCCTCTCATCAAATCTGTGAACCAAATTGGAACTTCACAGTTAATTTTTCTTGTAAGATAAATGATTCACAGTGCAGTAACTTGAGAGGTTGAAGAAGCTTCTAAGCTTTAAAACAGATGATTGTTAACAAAATTTTGCACAGGAATTTCCTCTGAACAAAATCTAAAAGAAAAAACATGCTGGTGGCAACACAATCTCGGACTGTTATTTCATGGTTGTGAAGACTGATAACACCAGTTCGCCGCCGCAAAGTTTAGAGTTGGATTATTGTGTCATATAAGTTAAACTCATAATTGGGGGTCAAACAGTAGAGGAGATACAGACTTAACACTTCCAAGTTTAAGGTTGTCACCTCGTATTGAGACTTCAAGCTATTCTTTTTACTAGCTAAGCTACGTAAGGATTTGTATATAGAAAATTACCCCTTGTTTAACTAATATTATTACAATTTAAAAGTTCCCTGAATTTTCGAGTACTAGCACCCGTATATGGTGAAAATCTAAAATTTGATGGCACTTTTAATTCTCAGTTTTTAATTCAAAATGCCATCACAAACCCAAATCTTGATACGTATAACAAATCTATGTAAAAACTATGAGCTTATGCAAGCCCAATATCTTAAGAATTAAAGTATGAATAATGCTTAAAGCTCAAACTACATCAATTAAGACATCAAAAACAGCATACGCTTATTATTCCTGCACAATAGTTCAGTAGTCAATACATTTCAAATATAGTATCACAGATATTCTATTCAAAAACTGAAGTATGAGCACTTAATTCATAGAAGTGAAGAAATTCTAAAAAAGATATGATTTTGACCTTGTTATGGTGGCCATGAGAGCCAGTAATCTCCATGGCTTCAACATCAAAAGAATCAACTCTTCGAGGCTTCTTCACTAGCCTTCTTCTAATAGATCCATACCCTTCCCTAATCTCTTCATCCCCCATCAAAGACCATGGTGGTGACTCTGAATCCACTTCACTTCCATCCACCCACCTTGAGAACTCCCCACCGCCGCCGCCACTGGCACTTCTACTCAACAACCTCTTACTACTCTCTTCAATCCCTTCCTCTTCCATTTCCTCTATTCCCTACCCCAATGAACCAAAAAATTGTTCAAGGGACTATCTTTAACTATTTTCAGACAAATACCAGAAATCCCAATTGGCTGCTCTTCCCTAATTGCATAAACCCAAAAATAGTTAAAAGGGATTATTCTTATTTATTTACAGACGAAGCCCAGAAAACCCAAATTGCTAACCCAACTTTGGTCAGTTGCACTGAGAATAAGATTATTTTGCTGTGATTCGTCGGGCTTGGTAATGTAGCGTTGGTTTATCTCTGTGACTTCAGAGCTGTCTCAATAGAGACAACCATCAATAATTGAATGTTGGGAGTAACAGAAAATGAGGGTCTTAGTTAAGACAGGGAATATACCTTATGGATAATGATGATGCCTTGGCCCATGTTTGAGCTCATTTTTCTCATGACTCATTTGTTTTTATAAAATTGATTTTTAATCACATTTTTCAAAAAATAATTTTATACACGAATTCATAATTTTTCTCTATTTTTAACCATAAATTTTTTAAAAAGTTATTATTTCAAAATTCATTTTCTCTCAAAAAATAAAACTCGAATAGGGGCTTAATAATCTAGACTACTAACCCAAGTTGGTACACCAATTTTTGAGAAAATGTATTTTAAAATAGTAATTTTTTGAAAAATGTATAGTTAAAAAATATGGAAAATTTTTGAATTTACATTTAAAATTATTTTATGGAAGAATATATATGATTGAAAACGAGTTTTAGAAAAATAAGAGTCTGTTTGATTCATGTTTCAGATTTTAGTTTTTAATTCATTTTTAGTTTTTTATTTTGAGGATTTGAATTAAAATTATTAAAAATACTTTTGGTTTGAAAAATTGAGAAATTATTTTATAACATTTTATTTCTTGAAACTTGATTATTCAATAAAAATATAACAATTTATGTTAACATATTATCAAGTATTATATATTTTTAAATTTTATGAATTTAAAATATTTTTCACGCAATTAAATAAAAATAAAAATATATGATAAACTGAGCTTAAAATATAGGAAATAAAAATAAAAACTAATGACGCAGATTGATAATTTTTTTATTTGTATTCATTTCAATATTTTTTTAGAATTTTCATTTAAATAATTATTAAGAGCTTGGATTATTTTAATTTTTTTAAAAAAGTTTTATAATTTTATTTCTTCAAAATTTTAGATTTTATTTTAATAAAAATTTATCAATTTTATTTATTGATTTTTTTAATTATTATAATTTTATTTTTAGAATTTAATATTTTTATTTTTTAATATATATATTTTTTAATATTTTATTTAGCCCATGTTTGACAACATAACATAAAACATTTTTTTTTATAAAACTCATTTTCAATCAAAATATTCACAAAATAAAATATTTTACACATAAACTCAAAATTTTTCCTACTTTTAAGCACAATTTCTAAAAAATATTATTTCAAAATTATTTTTCTTAAAAATATTCATTTTAATGACTATCAAACAGGACCTTAAATAAAATTGTATTTAAATGCTTGTTTTTCACATTTTAGTGTTTTCAGAATTTTCACTGACAACACTTAAAACGTCAAAAATTCGTTGTAAATTTTATATCATAAATTTATTCTAGTATTTCAAAAATGTATTTTTAGAAATATCAAATTATATAATTTTGAATATTTTACAAAATTGAAAATTAGAGAAAATTGGAGTTCAAACGGGGGCTAATTTTTTTTCACTTATTTATTTTAGATGCCCATATATTGTTGAAATAGAAATTCAGCCCACAGCCCAATCACGCAAGAGGTCAGGTCCAAAAAACCACCTAATTTTTAGGGTTTTGAACTATTCATTCCGCTTCACGAAATCGACATTTCTCTCTGTAAGTTCTCAATTTCCCTCCGTCACTGCAAAATTCAGCATGTGCGTGTGTGAAATTTATTTGTTAGATCTATATGCTTGAATATGAAAATCAGGCCTTTTCAAGGCTCAAAGTTGTGAAATATTGTTATATTTGGGTAAAATATTTGATCTCTGCAATTTTTCATTTTGTAGCTGTACCGTGGTTAGATAATACAAAATGTCTCGAGTATATGTGGGGAATTTGGATCCGCGTGTGTCAGAAAGAGATTTGGAGGACGAATTCCGCACTTACGGCGTTCTTCGCAGGTAACTTTCTTTTCTTTTTGTATCACGACAAACTGTTCAATCAATTTTATTTCTTCCCACAGTTATTTATTATTTTATTTATAGGATTGCATCCTGGAATTTCCTTAGCTTTAGTTGCAAAATTGTGTTATAATATGGTTTGAACAATGTTATGAAATCACTGCAGCGTGTGGGTTGCTCGAAGGCCACCAGGTTATGCATTTATTGAGTTTGACGATAAACGGGATGCTCTGGATGCAATTCGTGCTCTGGATGGTAAGAATGAAAGGATGTTTAAGGCACCTTGGAAAATTTCACATATTTTTGACAAGATTTGTTATGTGAGTTACTTCCGTTTTGCTTTTTATGTCCTGAATGATGTATCAGCTACTTACAGGTTTAGTTTCTTGATGTTTCTTATCGTGCTCAGATATTGCACTAGTTCAATTTGCAGTGGTATGAACTAGAATTTGTTTCTCTTTCTGTACATGCTTGTTCACATCACAATAGACCCAGTGATGCGAGAGTACTTATTTTAGATTTCCAAAGCTTTTTATGGCAGTTAAATAGCCTTTTGGCAATATGGTTTAAGAATTCCTCCTTAAATTTTCTTGTGAAACTCTCACTGATAACGAGCTCTGCATCCTTGTATTCTTTTCCACTTTGACAGGACCAAAATACCTTTTTCCCGATTCTGGTCACATTGGCTGTCAAACTTTGATCCTTTTCACTGTATATGCATTTTTACGTCTTTGAGATTGTGTTGATATATTAAGTTTTTCGGATAGTTTATGTTAATAGTGCCTTCAATGAAAGTAAGAAGTTAACATATAAAATTTACCTGTTGACTTGAATGAATTGATCTTGGGACAATGATTTCTGTCACATTCTTTTCATAGTTCAATCATTGTTTGACTGTCCTGTAATTGTAATCTAATGCTGGAATTTACTTTGGGGTTAATGATAGGATCTCCTTTGTTTCACATGTTTGGAATTTAGACATCCTTCAAATATGAAGTTATGTGTCTATCACAAGGTTACATATTTTTTTTAAACAAAACCACCAGCATTCATTTAGGAAAATCACCACAAATGTTGAACGAAACACACCTAGGAACACGATCTACCCAAGTCTTCAAACTCAGACAAAATATAGCATTAGACGCTATAACATGGGCCACTTTATTCTCATCTCTAGAAATAAAGTGACGAGGACCACAGTTCACGTCTCGCAAATGTGCAACAATATCAAATAAAATAGATGCATATGAGACTAGTTGCATACATATGAAGTTCCGACGAAGAATGATTTATCTTGTTTGAGTTGTGCTTCACAGGCTTTTGATTTTTTCTTCTTCTCCTTTCACATAATGAATCAACAGGAAAGAATGGCTGGCGAGTGGAGCTTTCCCACAATTCAAAGGGAGGTGGAGGAGGGCGTGGTGGCCGTGGTCGTGGAGCCGATGATTCAAAATGTTATGAATGTGGTGAACCTGGTCATTTTGCCCGAGAGTGTCGTTCGCGCATTGGTTCACGGGGATTAGGAGGTGGCCGACGGCGCAGCCCTAGTCCTCGACGCCGCAGCCCTAGTCCTCGACGCCGCAGGAGTCCAAGTTATGGGAGGAGGTGAGTTTATTTATTTTGTTTTTGAGAAAAATAAGTTGATACTCAGAATAATTCATCTTGGTTACAGCGTATATTTGGAATTGTATCCAATTTTGACTTGCACTAGGTTAGCTTGAAGTCTTGCATAGCTTAAATGAAATTGTACGTAAATCAGAATGGCCTTGTGGTTTAGGTTGATGTGCTTCACGTAATTTGTTCAGCTTAAGACAATCTCAAATGTGTATCCTCTAATGCAAGTGACTTGAAAACAGCAATGTATCAAAAAATGTGTATATTATCAGCTTTCTGTTTAAGCAATTGCTGAAAATTTAAGACATGTCATTGTCATGTTACCATAGGAAACACTTTTCTCGCATCTATTTATTATTGATAACAGGCTCATTATATTTGGGTCTTGTTGTTCTTATTATTTACTATATAAATTGAATCATTCCTTTAAATAAATAATTAGTGATTTTGTTGTATAATTTATAAGTGTAATTTTTACACTTATTTGGGCTGTTTATTTTGTGCCTTTGTTGGTTATTTAGCTAGGGGTTGTTTTGATTTCCTTGTCTTTTTTATGCTTTGCACAAGATGTCACGGTTGTGGGGCGAAATTGCACATTGGTGTAAATTTACTTCCGTACCACTCGCTCAACATGCAATTTCTTCCTACAACCGTGACATCTCCTACAAAGCATAAAAAACACTAGGAATCAAACTAATCCAGAGCTAAACAACAAACAAAAGCACAAAATAAGCAGCCGAAATAAGTGTATAAATTACACTTATCAAGCATTATGGGCTTGCTAATATGAATTTTCGCCCAACTCATATGCCACCTCCAGAAAACTTGCTTGAAAATTATCGGTCTGTCACTTAATAACTTGAAGTTGGTTTCATATTTTATTTATCAAGAAAAAGTAGGTTTTCACTTCGCATTTTTCAACTAAATTTTGTTATTAAGTTCGTGGGAGTGGATTGTATTGCTTTCTTCTCTGAACTGCCAGAATATAATTGATATTGCTCATGAATTTAGATGCGTATATTATCTGTCAGAAAACACGGAGTTTCTTATTTTGTACTTGTGCAGTTATCCAACTGGCTTCCTGTTTTAACTCTTAATAGAGAATCAAAATGCTTCTTCAACAAATTGTGTAAGATTATAGATAGTGTTCATGAAGTTGCTGAGTTATTCTTAGCTAAAAAACATGTAGTTAATGTATAGTAAATCATAATGCTTTATGATAGTCTGTATATTGTCGCTTGTTTGTGTTATGTTTAGGGGACTTTAGAATATCTATTACTGGGTTCTTTATCACCGTACTTGTATCTTGTTGCAGGAGTTATAGTCCTGTTGGGAGAAGATCTCCACGTCGCCGCAGTATCTCACCTCGCCGTGGCTACAGCAAATCATCCCCCTATCGCGTTGGTCGCCGTGATTCACCATATAATAATGGGTATGTAACCATTCCTAATTTCAAATCATTGATTAGTTGTTTCGTTCCTCGATCATGTGGATTCTAGTTACTGCTGTAATGCATGCAGCGTATCACCTCACCCTGGCTACAGCAGGTCACCTGGACACCGTCGTGGTCATCGTGACTCGCCTTTTGCAAATGGGTATGTTGTGGTTTCCACTTTCCATGCACAAATTTCTTACAGTTGTGTCCGATTTCTTAGTTGTGACAACTCCTTGAGAACCTCTGTGTTAGCCTCAAATCTTGATTGTTGATGCTCATACTCCATGCTATTTTGAATACATGAAGGGGAAAATTGGATAGTGTATGCTGAGAAAACATAAAGGAAAAGATAAGAGAGGAAGTGTGTCTAAATGCATACATTCTCCATTGGGTGGGGTTGTTTGACCTTTTGTTGTTTTCTCTTTTACGTTCTGGTTCTGCTTTCTTTTATTTTTATGGGCCTTACTTAATCATGTGAAACATGTATGTATGTCACCCCAACCCTCCTGCCCCAAAATAATCAATTAAATAAATATATAAAACAACTGCACTCCCCAAAAATAGAAAACCAAGTAATCTTCTCATATTTCCTGATGTGTTTAAATTTAATGCGAGCTTTTATGGATGACAGAGATTAAAGCTGAGGCTGGATTGGATGGAAAATTTCAGTGAGGATGAGAATTTGCTATCATGTAATCTGATAGAATGAAATATAAGACAATATGATGTGTTTGGAACCTGGTCTTAGATGTGGCATATTTGCAAGTAGATGCAAAAATGGTGACTGCCCGTGTTAGTTTTATGCTACTCAGTTCAAATCTGGAGGTCTCTTCATATTTCAATTTATCAAAATGGTGCTATTAGCGTGTTATTAACTTTGCCCTGTTGCTATCAGTACTAGTATTTTTCTCTAAAGTTCTATGTTTCTGTGTTTGAAGTGATTATCAGCTAAAACAGCATCATTAAGCTACTTACTGCTTCATAGTCTACTCGGTCGAGCAACATCCGTGATTCTTTATGTGATCGCATCTACTTGTAGAACTCCTCGTGCTTCTTAGCATAATTGAAACTGCAATTGCTTCATTTCTCACCTCGTAGGCATGATGGTTATCTACAAAGCTTCTCTAGGTAAGGCCTCAGCGTCTCTCTCTGCTGGTAGAATATTGAAGCAGTTTATGATCTTCGGACATCACCCTTTTTCAAGCTACATGGATGAATTGTTACCCTGGAAACTACCTAAGGTTGCACCATTCTTGAAATCAATTCTCTTCAGGCATCTAGTGGACCTCTCAATAGGAATCTTGAAGTACGAGTGGATCTTGTACGATACCCAGAACATCTACTTAAGACCTTGAGAACTTAGTCTGTGCATCAGATGCCCCCGACTAGGAGACGAGTGCTTCATTAATACTTATTGAGTGGCTTGTACTGAACAAACTACATGGCCCATGGTGTTCTGCTCCGTTGCATGTCCCCGTGTTGTAAAATGTTGTTCTGCGAAGCATATTCTTGCTGCCATTCTGTTTCTTATATTTATTTTATGGTTGGATGAACCAAATTTCTTCCCAAATCAATATTTCTTTTTACTCTTGGTGTCTGCCATTCTGCCTTCTCTTTGCACCTTGTGATAACATAACACCAGGAATGGTAGAGAGATATATGAAATTTTTGCCTCTCGAGCAGCAGTAGCTATGCAAAAAAGTGAGAATATTGACAGATCACATGATTCACACAAACAAGAAAAGTATTCGGGAAATGGTTTTATTTGCATTGTCTTTACCTCAAGAATCACTGCCTTCCACCCTCAAAGGGGCCAGTTTTGATAAAAGTCCCTGAGATTTGAGAAATTGGCACTTGGGACACCAATCATACCTTTTATTTTATTATAGAAGAAATATAAGTTAAAATTTTGTAGTATCAGTCGTAGACAAGACTACGTACAAACATGTTTACAGGTTGAGTTAAAGAATCGTGAATGTTAATTGCCAAATCATATTAGATCCTGGAAAAATGGGGAAATCACTGAACGGTTGATAATTATTAATTAATGAACTTTCTTCTGAGGGGTAAGAAATGTTCAATGGATAGAAGATGCTTAATTTCCAGTTTTCTAAATTTCCGCGGCCAAATAACCACTTTCTTAAACACATGGAGGTTCGCATTGAAATTCTGACCATCCAAATGTTAGACCATTGCACCAACTTCACTCTACTATATTCAGCCCTTCTTTGAGCTCCATTATTTGGGGAAAAAAAATGATTTCCGAATAGTGTTTTTTGGAGAATACGTGGTTAAAAAGTAAGGAAATTTTTTGAATTTATGTGTTATATTATTTTATTGATAGAATGTATAATTGATAAGAGGAGATAGAAAAATGAATAAAATTTAATGGGGCCAAACATGGGCTCAGTTATTAGGACCAATTAGAACTAGAAGAATAATGTTAAGTAGCACGTGTCTTAAGCAATAGGTCATTGTAAACCGTCATGCTACAATGACATTAAGTTTGACAATTTTTTTACAATGTGTGAGGTGGTATACTTTTTACCCTTGATTTCAACGCTTAAATTAATTCATGGCACAAATTTTTACACCTCATATAATATCAACCTTAATGTATACATGGGATGTACAAATAGTATTTTCCCATTTTAAATTGCACTCGTATCCTTTAAAGATGATTTATCAATTATTAACACTTCAATGTCGCTTGCACTAATGTTTAAATGATGATAATATAGCATTACTCGAACTAAAATAATTTGATTCTCATAACATAGTAAATGGTTAAAAAAACTGACAAATGTAACCATTGGATATCAAGTGCCTCTTTGAGATAGATTTGAAAATTGTTAAAAGGTTGACGTTAAGATCAATAATTAATTTTAACCATACATTTCATATGATTCACAACTTTTATCAAAATTGTTAAAAACTTTTATCAAAAACTTTGTTAACAACCCCTAAGGAACAAGAAGAAGCAGAGTTTCTCATTTTGCATTTGTGCAACTGTTTCAGTTCATAAGAGAGGATTGAATTGCTTTCTTGAACGAACTGTGATGACGCTATAGATGGTGCTCATGAAGTTGTTGCACACTTGTAAGCATTGTTGCTTGTTTATATTAGTCTAAAGATGCTAATCTTTTCTTCTTTTGGGGACATTGGAATAGCTATTAGCAGAAAACCCTTCTACAGATCTCCTATAATGCCTCGAGGCAGTCACTAGAGCTTGTTGGCCGCGAGATGCGATTCACTTCAAAAGAACTAAAATCCGCAGGGAGCAACAAACTGGTAAGAGATGAAACTTCATTTTCATTGATTATTTTTATAGGATGTTGGTAGATACTGGGTGCATAGAAGTGCAAGAAATTTTACTTAGGAAGCACAAAGGAGATGCTATTGTGACGCTTTTGCATTTGGATTAGCTATCTTGTCTTCGTATTTGCATCTTGTTGCAGGAGTTATAGTCCTCCTGGGAGAAGATATCCATGTCGCCTCAGTATCTCATCTTGTTCTGGCTACAGCAAGTCATCCTCTATCGTGTTAGTCACCGTGATTCACAGTATACTAATGGGTACATAATCTTTC
The DNA here is from genome assembly GCA_903798345.1 of Fraxinus anomala. Lineage (NCBI taxonomy): Eukaryota > Viridiplantae > Streptophyta > Magnoliopsida > Lamiales > Oleaceae > Fraxinus > Fraxinus anomala. The sequence goes on along the minus strand of CAIGRN010202024.1, from coordinate 20,931 downwards.
AAATTGCTGTCACATGTATTAATTAATAATAGGACTACTCTGAGAATTTTACATTTCAGCCTCAAATCTTGATTGTTAGCTGCTCGTACCTAAGTGCTTTTGTCAACAATTTAGAACACTTTAATGAAGGGCAAAATTGGACAATATATGCTGAGAAAACATATAGACTCGAAATCTTGATTGTTAGCTACCTAAGTGCTTTTCTCTTCAGTTCTATGTACCACACAAGTACTTAAGGTTACTCCAACCTTGGAATAATTCTCTTCAACAATGTTTGGTATGAATCTTTAATTTGTTCGTCCATCAGATAAATAAATGGTTCTATGTTATCTTTAGAGAAGTTAGTTCCTGTATCAAATGCCCCTACTAGGAGACTAGTAACCTAGCTGAGTGATTTGAATAGAAGAAACTACACAAATTTTTTACCTTGTAGTATGCAGAATTTGATCGTATAGACACGAAACTTTTTTTTCTTTATTAACATCCAAGTATAATTTACCTTACCATATTTTATTGTGCCCTATTGTTTGCTGATGTTAATTGTCTACACGATCACGTTAGGAATGGTGGGGCGTATGCACATGAAATTCAAGCCTAGCAATTCCAGATAATTTGCCGAATGAGTACAATGATTAATAGATCACGTGATTCACAACGAATAACATATATAATTCATGTTTGGTGGGGATTAAAATTAAATTGTTAGTATATTTTAATAAAAGTAGATAAAATATATGGTTAAAAAGTTGTAAGTTTCAAAAATATATTTTATGAGTAATTTTTGACTTTAATTTATATTAAAATCATAATATATTTAGGAAAATGACAATGGCTTTGTCTTTGCTTCAAGAATAAGGGTAAAGGGATCATTTTTCTAAGAAACTCCTTGAGGTTTGAGAAATTGGCACAAGGGACAACTTTTTTTTTTTTGACAAACTTAACATTCTTAATTACAATTCATCTTTCTATACAAAAAAACGAAATGAACAAAGATAAAGAACAAACCATGTACAAACTACTGGAGCACGTAGTAGCTTTCAAAGTCAAATTGTCAGCTATTGTGTTCCTAGAACATCGAACAAAAATATTCTACATAAAAAATTTCATGATAAATTGAGACATTTCTTAATTTCAATAATGATATGACTATCACACAGCACCAACCAACAATCCCATAATGGTTCCTAATTACAAGCACACTGTGTTGTCAAATTTTCAAATTTAAATTGTAATTTTTTATTAATAATCGTACTAGACCTTTGAAGATCGAGTTTTCTAAACTAAAATGGGAGCAAATAATCAGTTTTCCAAAAACTGGGGGTTCACCTTGAAATTAAGACTATTCCACCATGTGGTTCATTCCTCACGGATATTTATTAATATAATTACCAACTCCTCTACGGTTAATATCACATCTAGTTAGAACCAAATTCGTTGATTATCACAACAATTTCTTTGATTCAGCCATTGACAAAGTACTAACTGGACATTTAGAAACCAGAGAGGCACCGATTTCTCTCCAAGAAAAGTAGCACTCATTTGTAAACTGTAAATATCATTATCATCTAAGGGATCCAAATTCCACGGTCCCAATTCCTCGCCGGAGCCACCTCCAATCACCGACGTCGATGGGTATAGCCACCACTGCCGCCGTCGCCGCTGCTGCGGATGGTGACTCGGAATCAGCGACTCTGTTAATCCCCAAATCATCCTCCACCAACCCCCAAAAGATCCCTAAAGACAATTTCAACGTTGCCTACATAATCTACTTCACATTGGGCGCAGGTTACCTTCTTCCCTGGAACGCATTCATCACAGCCGTTGATTACTTCAGTTACCTCTACCCCGATGTCTCCGTTGACCGCGTATTCGGCATAGTGTATATGCTGATAGGGCTTACGAGCTTGCTTTTCATTGTGTCGTTTGCTCACAAATCTAATTCTTTTGTGAGAATTAATGTGGGAATGGTGCTATTTGTGATAGCGCTCTTGGTGGTGCCTTTGATGGATGTTTGGTACATAAAGGGAAGAGTTGGAGTGTATGGTGGATACTATATGACGGTGACATTAGTGGGTCTGTGTGGGGTTGCTGATGGATTGGTGCAAGGAGGTGTCGTTGGGAATGCTGGGGAGTTGCCTGAGAGGTACATGCAGGCTGTGGTAGCTGGCACTGCTGCTTCTGGTAAATTTTATGGTTTTTTTGGGTATTTTTGGAGATCATTTTTCTTGTCCATAGCTTTTTGGTGGTGTGTGGTTGCTTTAGTTGCGGATTTTTAGAATTGATTTCAATCAGTAATAAGAAAAAGCTCGGAATTTTTGCCTCGAAATGTTTGTCTATTATCTACTCTTGCAATTTTCATTTTTGTGCAAATAGTGTTTTTCCCATTAGCCACCGGGGGTTGACTAGTTCTAGCGAATTGGTTTTCGTAGCTTTTGGTACTGACAGTTTGGTGGGATTTGAGTAAAGATTAAAAAAGATAAAATCTTCCGAATAGTTGGTTGTTAGATGCGGACATTCCTTTGCAGATAAGTTTAGGTTTACTCAACTAAGATGGTCAGCTTTTTCTTCTCAAGCAGGTGAAGTGAATAACTTAATGTTCTGTCATTGATGTATCATTAAGTTGCATTTATGAAGGGTTGAAAGATCTAGGAATCTATAGATTGGTCGTGGATAGAAGCCCTGCATGTTCTATATTTTGACGTCGAAACTATCAATCAATTTTGTTGAGGCATTACTAATTAGTGCCAAAAGAATGTGTTACTCTACTCTACAAAGAAGGAATTGAATCCATATTTGCATCCACTGACCGTGTCTTTACTTCTCATTTAGACCAATACCAGTTGTTGATAAATAATGATCCTTGTGCTGTGCTACTATCAGAAAATTTAGCAACATTAGATGAAGTGTGATTTTTCTTTTACTGCTTCTTCTGCTCTTAGGCACTGCTACTTGTTAGTTGGGATTTAATTTTGATATTTGAAGGATCAGATCTGATCAACTTCGTCCATAGTTTATGCTCAATTATCTTTCAAGAAGTGAGATAATTTGGCTTTTGTTTTTGGACTGCAGGTGTCCTTGTGTCAGTTTTACGAGTTCTAACCAAAGCTATATATCCTCAAGATGCTCGTGGACTCAGACAAAGTGCCAATCTTTATTTTATTGTCAGCATTGTGGTGATGTTATTAAACGTTATTTTTTACAATGTGGCACATAGACTTCCTGTGATCAAGTACTATAATAATCTGAAAACTCAGGCTGTCAATGAGGAGAAGGAAGAGAAAGGTGACCTAACCGGAAAGCTATGGAGATCAACCTTATGGGACGTCGTTGGAACAGTAAAATGGTATGGCTGCGGAATCATGATTATATATGTCGTGACATTGAGTATTTTTCCTGGATCTGTTACAGAGGATGTGAGCTCTGAGATTCTCAAGGACTGGTACCCGATCATTCTGGTTGCAGGCTATAATGTCTTTGATCTGATCGGTAAGTCTTTGACTCCCTTATATCTCATAGAAAATGCAAAAGTAGCAATAGGTGCCTCTTTTGCAAGGTTGTTATTTCTTCCCCTGTTCTACGGTTGCTTGCACGGGCCTGAAATCTTCAGAACTGAAATTCCAGTTACAGTGTTGACCTGTCTTCTAGGGCTTACAAACGGATACTTTACATGTGTATTAATGATTTTGACTCCCAAAACTGTTCAGTTGCAACATGCAGAGACTGCAGGGATTGTGCTTGTTTTGTATTTAGTGGTTGGTCTGGCAATTGGTTCTGTTTTATCTTGGTTTTGGGTCATATAGTTCATTGATAGCATCTTTGGTGGGGATGATAAGTCTTTAATGGACTACAATAAGAAAGTCATGCTATCCAAACCGAACATGCATGGAGTATTTTGGGGGCATCAAGTCCATTTGCTTGGCTTCAAACATCCATATCGTCTGGTTGGTTTGTACTTTTTCTTAACTGAAGCATTATGTTGTAAGTTGTAACCATGATCCTTGAAACAGTTTGAAAAGTGTATAATGCTAGCTATAGTGTATTCTGTCCTTCATTTTCTTAATATTCAAATATTGAAGGGTTTCATCATTTACGTTATTCCTCCGGGTTACCTCAATTAGCTCCTTGAACTGTTGAACAAATGGCTGTAGGCTTATGATTTCACTATATGTTTAGTCCGAGTTTGAGCCCAGACAGGACCCAGTTGGACACAAGGGTTTTTTAGTATGCCATGTCATTTTATATTTTAACAGATTCTACTCCCTTCTTTACAAACTCTGTGCTCCAATCCCTAGTCTTCGTTCCTACCTTACAACCTGAGTGTTCTAGAGTTGACCTACATTAGTATTGTAGTATAAGGATCATCCAATACTTGTCGCGTCCTTGATCTATGTTACATTTATTCCGATATGGAGGCACTAAGGCCTATGGACATCTGTCACGTGTTTGGATTGTCAGATATGAAAGGATACGGCTAGCTAAGGATGACCAATCGACTAGTCTCATAGCGGTCGAGCATGACCGATTGAGGAACGATCAATGACTGATCATATTGCTGGTCATTGACCAACTATTTAGCTACTCTCTAACCAGCTTCAGAGGCTGGTCAAATGACTAGCATTTACATTTGTGGCCGAGCCGCCGGGTACCCTACCAGGCCATTTAGTCTTGTTATGCGAGTAGTGTGATTGGCTACCTATTTTATTGGTCGACACTAGTAATTATTTCTTCAAAAAATAAATAAATAAATAAATAAAATTAAACCCAACAAGTGGAGAATACCCAATCGAAAAATCAAATCAAAGACATTTGATTCCCCCGTTTTTCTCGCTTCATCTCTTGTTGAAAACCCACACTGTTTATAAACTGAACAGTACATCTCTCAATTACAACTTGCAATCAAAGCATCACTTTTGAGTAACACGTTCACTTGTTATTCTTGTAAGCAGAAACATTTTCTTCAAATTTTTCCTTGTTCTTGAATTTTTATTTTTGAATTGATATTGATATTTTTACTTACTTCATGACGACTCTAAGCCCTTGTTTAGTGTAAATTCTAAGTTAAAGTCAATAATTAATTTTAATTATATATTTTATGAGATTCACAACTTTTTAATCATACATTTTATCAACTATTATAAAAATCTATTAAAAATCTGATTTTATTCCACACAAATCAATGGCTAAGTCAAGTTACTTTTATCTTGTACCTATTTTTTAAATTGTCTTTAAAATCTGTTGAAAGTTCCATTTTTTTTTTTAATATATTCGTTTGTTTATATCTGAGTCTCCATTATCAGACATTATATTTTAGTTGAAGATTCTTTGAAATGATCCTAATATTTGTAGGTTGTTTAGTTTCTTTTCAGTGATACATTTTGTGTTATATTTTAGTTGAAAACTTACTTTACTTTTATTTATAAATTTATTGCGTATATAGCACTGAACTAGCGTAGGGTTTCTAATGAGAGTGCTGCTACTTGTACATGAGCTTTTTTCACATTTCTAATGAGAGTACCGCTACTCGTACATGAGCTTTTTTCACATTTCTAATGAGAGTACCGCTACTCGTACATGAGCTTTTTTCATAGAGGCTTTGACTGGGGGTTAAGGTCAATGCACCTCAGCCTCTATCAAAGTCCCTATCAAAGAGGCCTCATACAAGAAGATTAATACTTCTAATTATTTTAGGGTATTTTACTTTTAAAAAATTATAATTTCATTATTTTTCGAATCGAAGAAACATTATTATTATTACCTATTAAATTATATATATGTAATTAACAAATGAATTATATGGACACGCCTTTATCATTTTGAGTGAAATAACGTTAATTTTTATGCTAGTCACAATTGAAACTTATGTTTTAAACTCATTAAAAAATAAAATTTTAGTGACAGAATATCTATGTTGTCACTATTGTGATGTTGAAACTTCCATGTTCAAAATATATAGAGAATATTTGGTAATTAGATTAAATTAAATTGAACGGAATTAAAAATAAAAATAGACGCCCAAAAAAAGATTGTGCACTATTCTCCAATCCAATATATATTTGGCACAAAATTTTCCAACAATGAAGAATTGGAAAGTACGAGAAAAAGGAAATGATCGAACATCATTGATATATTAATGAATGGGATGAAAAACCTTAAAAAACATATTTCAAAATTCATGAATACAGATTGTTATTATTGATACTTTGCGTGCTTTCACGCATCTATTTTGTGAAAAAACTTGTATTAAACTCTACTTTAACTTAACTTTCAAGTACTTTGCCCCAGCCAAGACTCGTCGAGTTAAAAAATTATTCATAAATATTAGATAATAAATTCATTTAAATGCAAAGTTATATAATTCATTTAAGCGAACTTATAAATTGTAGATATAAAAATTAGTAATCTAGTACTATTGGTGCTAGATAACATTATTCAAATTAAAAAAAATTTCAGGTCAAAAAAAATTACATGTGGTAGAATGCAGGTGGATCGCATCACAACCTAGACCTCAATGCTAGGTCGATCTCTACGTTTGGCCCCTTGTTTGGTTTAGCTGAAAAATCATATTTTTATTATATTTGATAAAAATTATGAATTCTATTAAATATATAATTAAAAATAAGTTTGAAGAAAAACGAATTTTAGAAAATATGGATTAATTTCAAAGATAAGCGTCATCCACATCTTAAATACAAATACTTCAGCTTCATCATCCAATATACTTTGCATGTAATTATGCTTTATTCTTTCTTCGGGGGTGAGATAATTAATGTAGGGTCAAGATATATACTACCATCACCAAAAACGAACACAAGCATTACCAAAATAACAAGAAGACAAGGATTTTCGTTCAAAGAGCCCAAACATTCACATGATTCTAAATGCTATGCTACTCATACATTAAGTATCGTACGTCCAAACCCACTAACAAAATCCAGAAAATACAACAAGGTTCATATTATAGTAAGGTTCATATGTGGAAAAAAAAAATTGAAGACCAATCTTTTTCTCTACAACCTATTTTCTCAATAAACCACTAAAATTAGAGAACTAAAGTTATTGTTCACAGTAAGCACCGCAAACCTCCTCCTTTGCAAAGATTCTTTAGAGTAAAAGAAAGAAGGAAAGAATTAGAAGATGGCAATCATAGAGAAAGAGTTTTCCATGTGTATAGAATGACCTTTATCTACTTTTAAATAGAACAATTTGGAAGGCTGATCCGAGGGCTGGAAATAATCCATGTGGCACAATCAGAAATGCAATATTCACCACTATATTAACAACTCCAACCAACTTTAAGTAGCAATGGAAAGGTTTTATCTCCAATAAATTCTTTATTTATTATAAAAAGTACATTTAAATTTAAAGAGTAAAATTTATACATTCTAATAACGCTATCTATTTTTACTCTTCTTTTTATTTTTTTCAAGAAATATTTATTGATTTCTTCCCATCTTTTTAACATTTTTTTTTTTTAATATGTCATCAACCAATTAATTGAAGCATGATTTAAATAATTTTAAAATTAGCCTGTTAAATGCAATTATTATAAAGTAAAAATAAAGAATGAGTTTAACTCACCGAATTTTCTATTTTAAAAAGTTGAAATAGAGTCTATTAAAACTTATATTTAAACATTAATCCTTTGAAATAAAGAGAATATTATATTTACTTTACATAGTCTTTTAGAGATATTCTAAATAATTGAACCTAATTCATGAGGTTTTAAATTTTTAACGGAATTAGTGACATGACTGACGAAATGTACAAGTGGCACCCCGTCACGCCATTAACAAATGTCACGTCTTCAATTGCTTGCTAAATATTGAAAAACGTCTTTAATTATTCACTAAATTTTGAAAAACTCTTCGATTGCTCATTGAACTTCGAGGCAATCGAATTTTGGTCACTAAACTTATAAAAATGATAGTGACCTATTGTTCGTTAATATATATGTACCGCAAGCACACGAGATCACGTAAAAGTAATAAAATTGACAAACGAGTCCAGGTTGCCGATTCCCAGAGAAATTATTAATCAATTACACAATAATTAAATTTAACTTCAACATACTTTTGTAAAATTTTAAGTTATTTTCACCATTTGAAAAATTCAAATTTATTGTGTGTTTCATTGTTAAAATTAAATTAATATTTGATTTTGCAATAAAACACACAATAAATTTAATTAAATGGATTTTGTGTTTTGTTGCAAAATCTAAATATTAATTTAATTTAATTTCAACAACGAAACAATAATAAATTTGAATTTTTCAAATGATGAAAATAGCTTAAAATTCTACAAAAGTATGTTAAACTTAAATTTAACTATTGTGTAATTGAGTAATTATTTCTCGTGGGATCGACAACCCGAACTCGTTTGTTCACTTTATTACTTTACATGATCCATGCAATTGCGGTACATATTTTTTAAGAAAAACAAGTTGACGTCACGAGACGTCGCATATGTATTCCGTTAGCCACGTCACTAATTTTGTTAAGATTTGAAACAGATGTTAAGATAGTGAGTGACGTCCAACGTTTTGTTCCAAAATTCGATATCTTAAATTTCAATCAACAATTGAAGACATAGACATAAGTTCAATGACCATCGGGACAATTAACTCGTTTTGATGCTATTTTATTATTTAAAAAAAAAACAAAAATTGAATGCCAAAAATCCATTCGAGCCATTTATAGAAATCCATTTCGAATGTTTCCTTTTCGAGCCAATTTTCAATTTTGCTTACAAAAAGCTGTAATATGCTGTCCCTAATAGTTCACACAACCAATTATAATATCTGTTTTAGTGGAGATAAAAAATAGATTTTTAATAAAATTTGATAAAAATAAATGAAATATATGATTAAAAAATTGCAAATCTTATTAAATAGATAATTAAATTAATTATTAATTTTGAATTAAATTAAAATTTTAATTTTAATTTCCTCCGCGTATATAAAAAAACACGTTGCGACATGATAGAAGGCCTAAATCTACCGTCTAAAGTCTGCGAGGTACTTTTTTAAGTTTTAACCAAATACAACAATCCAAGAACCGTCAAGGAAAAGGTTAGCTATGGCGGACCCAACCACCATGTCGGAGAATACCGTCGCCGACTTGAACTCGGACCCAACTCAACCTGAACCCGTTAAGCAGATTTCCGATGAACCTGCCCAACCCGATCCACCTTCCATATCGTCAACCCCACCTTTAAACCCTAACCCTAGTACGCCGCCACCGTCGTCGATTTTAGCTCCTCCGCCTCCATCGATCCAGCCGTATTTCCGTCATTTGGCACCGCCCCCCGCCATAGCCACTCCTCAATTCACGCCAGTGCCGACTGTCAATTATCAGACAACTGGAGTTCCACCGCCAGGAGTGAGCACCGTGACGCCTATGGTGATGCCTCCTGTACCGGCGACGGGGAGTGGGGTGCCGCAAGTTCCGGTAGCTTCGATGCCTGGGGTGATGGCGCCTTATGCTGTGCCCGGTCAGCCGATGAGACCATATGCACCAATGCCTAATGGCTATCCGGGGATTCCTCAGTCCGTTCCCCATGGTGCTATGCCTCCTCCGGGTGGGTTTTCTTTCTGCATCTAATTCACTCGTTCTCAATTGATCTCATCTCTTACATGTCTCTATGTATTTGTATAACCGTTTCAAATGTTTATGGTTGGTTAGGATAATCTGGAATTTCATGGAATCAAAACATTTAGTAGGAAATAAAGTAAAAATTACTCCAATTAAAGTGATTTTTTGGTGCTTTTTGTTTGTTTACACCGTGTATAGTGTAATATGTTATGATGTGCTACGGGAAGGAGAAGAATGAGAGTGACACGTGGGGAGGAGAGATATGTGTTGGTTGGATTAGGGGTATCGATGACGGGATGTTTTCTCCTACAGTGTTCTCATGATTGATTACGGTGAAAAAGGTTGGAAGGCTTCATTAGGGACTACTGACTACCCCACGCTTCAACTCCTTTTTTGGTATGCACGCATTTATTTGTTAATCTTTATTTTGCAAACACATATTTTAGAAATGTGGTAATATTTATTTTTCTAATGCGTAAAAACAAAAATAATGAGAAAATAGTTTTCAAATTCAACGTCAAGTCACAGGCTAAAAAAAGTGATTCTCCCAGTTGTAACACTAAATATTATTTGGTTGTGCTATGCTCATTTAGTAGGCTAGTAGTCATAAAGATGGTTTAGCCCCGTTATGGGATTTTGATTTCTGAATAGCCAGCAGCGCATTAAGTTAACAACTGAGTGCTCCTTTGCCTCTATCATCCAAGGTATCACAATCTTCTCAACCATACAATTTTGATTTTGTTTCATTGCTTTTATTATGACATCAGTGAGAATTGTTCAGTTTGTATTTTATTTCTTTGCTTTTATTATGATTTCCTCGAGATCCGTTTTCATTGTTTATCGTAATTAGAGATTGTAGACAATAAAATTATAGTTTTGTGCCCTTAATTGTTATGATGTGACTTGTGAATGGGACATTGGTAATCTCATCTCACTACTCAATTCAAATCTTTACCTTTGGTGCTTGGAATTGGGATAGTTTTGACAAAGCTACTGATCTGCAAGTTGATGCGTAAGGTATGCCGAGCTCACATGTTCCTGGTTTATGAATCCCTGTGTTATTGTCTTGATGTGCATTCAGGTTATTTGTTCAGCTGGTGATTGTTGTCGTGCCATTGCTGCCATCTCATATTACTTTTAATATTTTGGGTAACATCAGCTGATTTTTCTTGTTAGATTATTTTATGTCTCATTTTCAGTGCATCATATGAATTTTCTAATTGAACTATTTTGTAAACATGCTCTGACAAATTTGCATAGTTTTTGTGTTTTCTTAATGCAGGAGTTCTTCGATATCCCTCTCCATATGCACCAATGATTCGACCAGCATTTCCTCCGCGACCAGTGGGTGTTATTCCACCAATGTTACGTCCTCCAGTTGCTGGGATTCGTGGGCCAATAACTTCTCCCTTTATTAGGCTACCCGCTGTCCAAAGTGTTACACCGACAGAAAAGCCACAGACAACTGTTTATGTGGGCAAGATATCAACAACAGTGGAAAATGATTTTATCCTCTCTCTCCTGCAAGTGTGTGACTCCATCCTGTGCATTTTTCCTTCACCCTTTTCTCCTTTTCTTCTCCTTCTACTTGTTGAGTTCAAATTTGTATTCCCCACTTTGTCTTGAAAACTCAATATCAATGAAGTTAACTTTTTCATTTTCTGAAGCTGTGTGGACCTGTCAAGAGTTGGAAGCGTCCTCAAGATCCCACAAATGGAACTTTAAAAGGTTATGGATTTTGTGAATTTGAGTCTGCTGAAGGGATTCTTCGTGCACTGCGACTACTCAATAAACTAAGTGTTGATGGACAAGAGTTGATGGTACAAATTTTGATTCTCCTCTATTGCTTGTATACATCTTGCTCAGCATTTACTGTTTATGCAACTTATAGCATTCTGGTAGATAAGCGTTTCGTAATTTTATTGCAAGATGTTGATTGAATATCTTATGCTACATGATAAAATTCTTGGGCTAATTGTTTCAGTACAGCTATTAAAAATCTTAGGCTTGATTTTTCTACATTTCAATTACACGTGCCTGCTGCCTGCTGTGTTGGTCTCCCTGCACACTATGCCTTTATCTATTATTTTGCTTCCATTTCATCTTTATCTAGCTCGCTATAATTCATTTTGGTTCGTCAGTGTCGATGTTAATTGCGCATCACTGATGCGCCCTGCAATCCCTCCTCTTCCGCACCTGTAGAACAAATAAGAACAAACTTTTGTATGACTGATATTTTGGACTTGGTACATCTCCAGTTGAATGTTAATCAAGCAACTCGGGAATATCTAAAACAATATGTGGGGAAAAAAGTAGAGAATTCAAAAAACATCAAGGAATCAGAACCTGAAGGTGCTAACAAAGAGGAAGAAAGTGCATCAGGTGCTGAAAATAATGACACTTTAAAGTCCTCTGAAGAATCTCAGATGCCTACATCTGATGAACAAAAAAAGGATGACACCGAAACAGTGAAAAAGGAAGATACTGACGCTGCACAATTTGACCTTGTAATTGATGAAGATAGAGAAGCTGACCGGGAGGCCATTGAGAAACTTACTGGCATGTTAGAGGAGAGGCTGAAGAACAAACCACTACCGCCTCCTCCCCCACAAATGGCTGTTGATGGTTCCAGCAACTCAAACTCAGAGCTGCCTTCAAGGGATAGGCAACCAGAAGGGGATGCGGCGAAAAATGGTCAGTGCACTGCGTACTGTAAGAATGAAAGTTGTGATGTTCATTCAATTGCCTTGGTCAGAATGTTTAATTCTTTCAACTAACAAACTTTTCATGAAACACCACTTACCTGCTTCAACTTCATTTTGCAGATTTATTAGAAGACAAAAATGAAGATGAGAAAACTGCCGATAGCAAACCCTCAAGTGAGCATGATAGGACCGAAACTGGGTCACCTGATCGTAGTAGAAAGCATGATAGGAGCAGAGACCGAGATCGTGACCTGAAACGTGAAAAGGAAAGGGAACTTGAAAGATACGAGAGAGAACGGGAGCATGAACGAGCCAAAAGAGAGAAGGATAGAGAATATAGGAGCCGTGAAGATGATCGTAGATATAAAGCACGTGAAAAAGAGTGGGAAGCTAGGGAAAGGGAGAAAGAACACTGGCGGAAGAGAGAGAGAGAGAAAGAGAAAGAGAGGGCACAAGAACGTAAGTGGGAAGTTGCGGACCAAGAGCATGATAGTGATGATGGATATGGGAAAAAGAGAAAATATAAGACTAGTGATGATGAGAGGAAAAGGAGACAAAGGGAGAAGGAAGAGGACTTGGCTGATAGAATGAGAGAGGAAGAAGAGATTGCGGAAGCCAAAAGGAAAGCTGAGGAAGAACTTCAGAAGAAACAGCAAGAGGAGGAATTGAAAGTTATGTCTGGTCAACCAGCTAATGAACAGGAGAAAGCTATTTTGCCAGATGAAATCAATCTTGAAAACAAGGTTAAGGTTGTCGATCAGACCTCTGATAGCAAACCTAGTTTTGGTAATTACACCGGTCAGTCTTCTTGCTTAAGTGCATGATCATTTTAATCTATTCACTCCATATTGTTTCTTATATTACCTTTGGCATTTCATAAGCAGGTGAAGGGATTTTACAGAATGGCATTTGGGATGAAGATGTCACATCATCTAATGCTGCATCTGAGGCACGGCAAAACATCAATGCACCTGCTAGGAAGTTAGGATTTGGTCTTTCAGGGTCTGGAAAACGAACTGCGGTCCTGTCTGTATTTAACGAGGATGAGGACGAGGATGCGCACAAGGAAAAGAAGATGAGACCTCTGGTTCCAATTGATTACTCAACTGAGGAACAGCAATTCGTTTCTGAGACCCCGTCGACAAATATGGGTGCAGCTGCAGAATTTGCAAAGCGCGTAAATTCTAAAGAGGAGAAGCCTCCGGTGGAAAAAGAAAAAGGAAGACGGTCTCATGAGAGATCTAGCCAACGAGATCGAGATAGGCATGAAGAAGAGAGTTATCTCAGCCGCGAAGAAAGCAGAAAGGATAATTACGACAGAGAGAGGTCACATAAAGTGAAAACACCAGAAAAACAGAAGCTTTTGGATGCTAAACAGTTGATTGACACAATACCAAAGACCAAAGATGAGTTGTTTTCGTACGAGATAAATTGGGCAATTTATGATCAGGTGATTAACTCTACTCCTTCCTAAACTTTTGAGTTCATGCGTGCGTAATCTTTTAACAATGCTTCTTGTGATGGAATAGCTTTCATGTAATTCTTTAAGGGCTCTCAATAATGAATGACTTTCACAGGCTATTTTACATACTCGAACTGACCTCTATCTTAGGCCAGACCTTGTTTCAGGAGGATTGGGTTTTCCTGGGATTTACTTTGTTTTGCATTTTAACATTAGAACTTGGCTAGAAATGTTTCTTTCGTTATATGACAGGACAAACAACAAAAGAAGAAATGACTATTGAATGGCAACACTAAAATCTAAAGCACTGCAAAATTCTAGTATCCTCGCTTCAAAATTGTTAATGCTTCCTAAATTTGGACCTTAGAGTGAAAGATGGATTCTTGGATCTCGTAGTTTTGTTTTGCATCCCTTTTTACTCTGTTCATGTACATGAATAGGTGTTATTTTACGAGCTAGAATAATTTCACTAGATCATGTTGTGGATTGATATTCCTAGGAGGATAGATGGAACATATAGTTTTTACGAGCTATAATAATAATAATAATAATAATTCACTTTATCTTCGGTTCTTCATATCGTGGATTGATAAAAATTGTATGCCATGCACTACATAGAATGCTCTGCAAGAGAGAATGAGACCATGGATATCAAAGAAGATCATGGAATTTCTGGGAGAGGAAGAGGTTACCCTCGTGGACTATATCGTTTCCAGCACTCAGGAACATGTTGATGCAGGTGAGATGTTTGAAAGGCTGCAGAGTATATTGGATGATGAAGCCGAAATGTTTGTGCTTAAGATGTGGAGGATGCTCATCTTTGAAATTAAGAAAGTTGAGACCGGCCTAGCAATGAGGTCCAGGGTGTGATCTGATCTCTCTGAGTTCAGCTGCTCGTAATTTTCTTGCCGTGTAGATTGTTTTAGTTTTTGTGATTTGGCATCCATTATTTGTTGTCTTGTAGTATGGAGTAATGGAGGAAATCGACTGCTAACGAAAGCTCAAAATTTCAATATATGTGCAATGCTCAGGTTTGATTGTATCACCTGCAAATATTGTATTTATGTTCAATTTAACTTCGATATCTGCACATAGAATGACTCAACTTTTCTTATTGAATTCTTTTGAGTTGTACGTGTTGGTTCTGAATCGTTTTGTAACTTTTAGGGCCTGTATGAACACCATTTTTTGTTTAGAATGCATTATGGAATAGTAAATTGATGAAGAATATGAGGTTAAAAAATAAGAAAAAAGTTTTGGATTTGCATGTAATATTATTTTATTGAAGAATGTGGTTGAAAAAAAGAAAGAAAAATATATTTTGAAAAAAATAGGGATTAAACATGCTCTTAGGTCTGTTTTGGGCTAGAACTTGTCAAATTTTGACCGGAGTTCCGATCAAATATCGTCCAAAGGGTCCGCTCAACTCATTTTTAGTCTTATTTCCACCAAGGTATTTGAAGTTTCAAAATTTATGCCTCTTGAAGTCATGGAAAAATGCTGCCCTTTTTCGAATATGTTTTTTTGACTTTGTCACAAAAGTGACGTTGTACCATTGTAGAGATTCTTAGCTTAGTGATTTAGAAATTGAAGTGGTTTGATTTGAAAAATTCAAAACAGCTTTAAGTGGTTTGATTTGAAATTTTGTTATAAACTATTCAAATTGAACTCTGTTCATCCTAATCTGATAATTGGACATTTCATTGAAGCCAAGCAAATGAACTTAAAATACTGTGCATGTTTAAGTTTGGTTAGTAAACAGTACTAGACGGTTTTCAAGTCTTAATATTAGTCCAGTACAAGTATATCCTTCTGACTGAACTAAAGGACCCAGAGAACCAATTGCCAGACTAACCAGTTAATACAAAACAAGCACAATCCATGCAGTCTCTGCATGTTGCAAACTGGACAGTTTTGGGAGCCAAAAACATTAACACGAAGAGGCACCTATCGCTACTTTTACATTCAAAGACATTGTAGCCTGTAATCAAAATGATCGGGTACCAGTCCCTGTTCCAACAATGCCCCATAAGGTTGATTTCCATAACTTTCCAGTTAGGCCACTTTTCTCTTTCATCTCCTCGTTTAAAGCCAGAATTCAGATCATTATAGTACTCGATCACAGGAAGTCTAGAACTCATAAAACTGAAACAAGGACCTAACCGATCATATTATTTTAGTAGAAGTATAATTTAGCGCCACAAAAGCCTGTAATTTGGCACACAGTGTCCTCTAAAGCTGCCTAGAGGAAAGGTCGAACTTAACACAGTGATAACTTAGAACAAATGGGAGACACGAGACAGCCGTTTCAAGAAGCATCACGACCTACAAGCACCACCAAAATTTGTTCCAAGTCCAAGCAATTTTTTTTTTTTTAATTAAAATTGAAATGAAATCCACCTTAACTTTATGAATGGTAGTCGTATAATGCCAAGAGTGCAGCAACTGAAGTAAGGCCTAGGTGGAAACAATGTTCGGTTTTCATCTAAAATAACTTGAAACTTGAGATTAGAATAGGAAACAACTTCTAATCAATCTTTATATTTATAAAATATAATTCTTCACACAACATTGGTAAAAAAAAACACAAATTTTCAAGCCATTTTTGATCTTTAAATCCCTTTCTAGATGATCCTAGTGATCAAGGGTTCTTCATCTTAATCCTAAACTTCCTGGCTTTATGTGCAGCTCTAGGATGCACTGGCCTCTTACTTGGATAGCTTTGTTCCACCTCTATCCAGTTAATCACCTTCAAAATTAGTGATTGTGGAACTTTTCGAGTATCGGATTCTCCTGTTCCTTCAGATTTTTGCATGCCCTTTTCCAATGCTTTCTCTAGAAATTCCATAAACCAGTTTCCAGCTTCAGTTCCAATCTGCTTTCCCAGATTGACGGCATTCGATATGCTGCAAGAAGAAGCCGGTTTCACGTTTTCGTCTTTTTCAGTTTCTTTCGATATGCTGCAAGAAGAAGCCGGTTTCACGTTTTCGTCATTTTCAGTTTCAGCTTCAGGGGCTGCTCCCTTATTTTCTAAACTCGCCTTCTGGTTAAGATTTGAGGATCTCAAATGTTTTCCAAAAATCGTCTTCTGCTCGTTTCTTTCAGGAAAAGTTGCGATTGATTTGTAAAGCACGGCTCTTCTCTTTGATGCATTGGGCTCTGATTTTTGTTGTTGATCCATTGAATTGTAGACTATTTCATGTAAAATAGAGCTATCTTCTCCGGGATATTTTCCCACGATTTTCTTTTGTTCATTTTTTGTTTGAACCATTTCAGTTGCTGCTTGAACAGACACCATTTCAGCCACCGCTTGAGCAATTTGGCTGTGAAACTCGAGAAACTGATCGAAACAAGCTGCAGGGGCTTCTGGTTTAGCCGATTTTATCAAGTTCGAGAATATCCTACGAGCAACAAAATGAGATTAAATAAGTTTCCATAATTCTTAACAAAACAGAGAGGGGTTTAAGGATACAATTTGTACTTGAGAGAACGAACAATATTTTCAGTTGCTGTTGCATCTCTCAGTGCTTGGAGGGCAATCTTCTGCGCTATTTCTCGTTGTTGCACTGCTTCCTAATACACATCAGCAATAAAGACTCAGTATTAAGTTGTAGTTCGTCCTACCAAACAAGATATATATGATACTTTTATTCTATCTTTAATACCATCGAGTGCTGTCTAATTCACATTGCCAACGTACTATTAAGGAATTAAGGATTCACCTTTCCGAGCATGCTAAGTTTTCCAGGTAAATTCATGGGATGACTGGTATTCGGGGAGGCAGAATAACAAGGTTGAGATTGTGATTGTGAAGTCATCTTTGAATTCGAATCACTCTGTGCATATCCAGTAACTGTGGGAGAAGCTTCCAATTTTGCATTCTGCAAACTCGGAGGTGGAGTTGAACTCTTTTTCTCCTGAGAAACATAGAAAAGTATAGTTTTCAATTTTCAACCATTTTGGATACAGTATTAGTCTAAATATAATTTATAAGGGAAAGGTGTACCTACAGCTGTGCTGAAGGGACTTTTCAAAATCCGTGGTTCTCTATCACAGACACTTTTGCTCCTTGAATACTTAGACGTTGAGGGTGTTATACAACTTTTCCTAATCAATGGACTTTCCCCTTTAGTCTCCACCATTTTAGACAAAAGCGCACCACGAACTGACGACCTAAAAACCCCACCAGCGCTTCCATCTCGCGGTGTTCTCCCTCGAATCATTGGTGACAATGGAAAATTAGCAGCAAATCTCACAGCACTAGGCGGCCTCTCTTTACCTGGTGTACATTGATCAAAATCCATAGGAACTGGCTTCAAAACACTTGGCGAGGAATTATTCTCACCCCCATTAGGCCCTATTCCCCAAGAGCCCCTTCTAGGAGCTCTGATTTTTTGTTCACTTTTCTCTCCCTTTTGTCTCAATTCCATCAATGGTTCCGGCGTTCCAACTAATGGGTGCCTCCCAGGAAGTGGCTTCGCGCCCTTAACAATGGGAACAGGCGATCCGGGCTCCAATTTATCAACGTAAATGAATTGTCCCAATTGCATTTTGTTGCTTAGAACAAGATCATCTTGCTCAAAAGGTAAACTAACATAAATTGAATGCGAAGAATCCGATACCTTGATGTAGAACCCATGTTTTGGCAAAAGATTCTTTTCATCAAGATCTGCAGGAACAATATCAGTAACCTGTAAAAGTGAACTCCTGTGCTCACTTGTGGGCTTCACCCCTGTATTCATCCCATTCAGTAGCTTCAACAAAATTCCGGGCGCCAGCGCCGCCATGATCTTTTTCAACCACCCGGAAAACAACAAATCGAGGAAATAAAGATGACGATAAAACAGCAGACTGATTTTTCTGATCAAGAAACCCAGAAAATGGGGGAGGGGGGAAGCCTGCAGCTTCTAATTTTGAAGAAAATGTATTTTCGATCAAACTAAGAAGATTGTTAAAAAAAGAAACTTATATTTTAGAATTTAAATTTATTGAAATCACGGCGATTTCATGTTTACAAGAACGTACTGCGAATGGTAAAGATTGAGAGCGGGTGTGGCCTAACGTAACCAGGAATAAAAGATATTTGAATATGGTGATTTGGAACGTTGCAATAACGGTCATATATTTGCTGGTGGGTCCGGGTTGGGTCACGGGTCACGTCAAGTTTTGAAAATTTGGGCCATTTTTGCTTTGCTCGGCAAAACAAAAAGCGGTAGTTAGAATTTATTGTTGTTAAAGAATGATAGGATAGAATGCCGCTCTGTGATCATGAAAAATATGCACTTCATATAATGAAAATAGAGTGAATTTCACGTGTTATCCTTCAAAAAGGAATGCTACCATCTATCCTCAAAGAAAGTCGCAACAACCTTAAAAACAATTTTCATTTGCTTGAGCTAAGTCAAGCTTTTTCAAGTTAAATAAAAATTAATGAGTTAAAAACTAAAAGCCAATTTTATTAACGTAATCTAGATAGGCGTCAACAAAGAATGAGAACGAATACTATTGAAGTCAATATATAAATGATTTACAATTGATCCAATTTAATGCTTAAGTTTCTAAATTAAGTGATTCAACTAGTATGAACAAAATCACGTCATAATAACAATAAAGCACAATAATTGAACATTCAATGGAAAGCATCTGCGCCGTGTATAGTGATAAGGTCTAGGGCTCCAGTTGTGATCGTCTTGGCATTTGGCCCGACTGCAACTAACATTGGGATTCCTCGAACCTTGCATGGGTGGCCTAAAGATTCCACCCGCCTATCACCGACATGAATTGCTAGCCATGGCATCATTGAAAAAAAACCCATCAAAAGAAGTTTGGTCTTCCACATTGGAAATGGAGATAACTTCAAATTCGTCGTCTTTTGCTTTGATTTTGTGATATGCCTCTATGAGCTTAGGCAAAAAAGCACGGCATATGTTTAACACCATTGGGCAGAGAAGTATAGGAGTATATTCTTCCCAACAAGATCACACACTGCAACCTGAGAAATGGATTTCTTTTGTCGTTACAACTGTTGGGTTTTGATACCCAATAAATTAGGGCAATGATGTTAAATCGATTTTATTGGATTATACTTCATGGGCCTCGGTCGATGAGTGAAGTGGAATATTGACACCACAATTGATCAGACCGATTCTACAACCTATTTTGGGCCATTGGAAGCAGTCTAATTAATTATAGTTGCTCATGGCCCGACCCATTAGCTTGGACGAATTTGTTGGTTGGCAGCCCATTAATTATACCTTTTAGGCCTCTATTACCTTAACCTAAAGCCCACCTTTTTGGCTTATATATGTTGCCCGTTACTATTTGTGTGTGGTGTCTGTGAATGTTGTTGGCAGCTAAGTGAAGAGAGAAAAAACGTCCATTGACTTTGTGCTTCTTGGCTTTGGCTTTGTGCTTAACTCTACCTTGTCTTCTCTTTCTTCTTTGCCTTTGTGGCCAAACCTTTGAGGCTACAACACCTTCTACACCGAGCCCTTTGTGGGCTACCGAGAGCAACCGGTTTGGGCGTGGGTTTTGGAGGATTTGGGTTGTTATTGTGGTGTCGATTGGAAGGTAACTGAGCCCGGAAATCAAAGGACTGGAGCACAAAATCTAACATTTGGTATCACAGCATAGTTGGTAGTGGATTTTCGGCTAGAAAACGATCAGAAATGAAGCAGAAAGGCAGACCGAATCTGCCCAATTTTTCCCCAAAATTTCAAACCTGCAAACTCGATTTTCGGCCAAACCAGAAGCCGGTTGGATGAATGGAGACCACTAGTGGACTCAGCAGGCGGATGAGCAGCTGGGTGGTAGGCACGTGAGGTCGGCGGCGGCTCGTGAAGCCCACACGTAGACTCCGACGAAGCGCGTGCAAGCGCATCAGACGGAATTCAGCGATGACTCCAAAAGACAGAATGTTGTTGGCGGTGATACGAACCCGTGGTGTTATCGAATTTCATTTTCGAGCAATACCGTGAAATCTGGACAATTTTGAGTTTGGATGTTCGGGTGTTGGGTGCCGTTTCGTATTGACGGAAGCATTGGGGCAGATTGCGGTAGCCCAAAGTGGTGAATTTGCAGCTCTAGATATTTACGGATTTTCAGACGTGGTCCGCTCGATATCGTGTTCTTTGCCTTTTATTATTGCATTTAAAATTATTGTATAGGGTAATAA
>CAIGRN010202009.1:0-11077 GCA_903798345.1 Fraxinus anomala | reverse complement strand
AAATGAATCAAAATCAAATAAAAGAATTAGATAAACTCACTATTTGAAGATTCTTGGATACTCCAAATACTCGAAAGTGGTTGCCTGAGATACATGAACATTTGGCAACATGTTTACTGGCAGAATCTAATACTCAATAAGACTTCTTATTTTCCCATCCACAAACAAAAAGTACTCAATACAACTCTCCCTCTTTCTCATTCTCGGTCTCTCACACAGTATATATTAATATATAATTTAGCAAAACTTGTTATAATTGATTACCAACAAATCCTATTGAGCTGTGTTGATATGAAGAGCAGATTCTTGTTTACCATGTTTAGGCCACACCATAACCTTCTTGCGATTCCCTGCCATGTCAACTGTAAACTGTGAATTCAAGAAAGCCCACACTGCATAAACCCGAAACTGATATGCAGATTAATTAACTGGGTTTTTACAAAGAAACAAGAATTCTTCAAAAAAAAACAACAAATGGACAACGTAATTAAATATAATGACTTTGATTTATCTTTTACAATTTAAACTGGTTCAATTTGATATTATAGCTGCAAATTTGATTGAAATTATTTATCCGTATGTTTAGTAGTAAAAATTGAATTCCATTTATCTTTTACAATTTAAACTAGTTTAATATGATATTACTGCTACATGTTTGATTTAAATTATCTATCCGTATGTTTTGTAGTAAAAACTAAATAGTAGTAGACAACATTAAAAAACTAAAATAAAGATAATCTTATTCATTTACCAATTTTGTCTAATATTACGTAAAAACACGTACTTAAAGGTGTTCATGGAAAAACGAGTATCGATCATTAACGACATCCAATGGCTGGAATCATGATTTTACCAAATTAGTTTTTACTTCTGATTGTTTGATTTCCCACAAGTGAATGATATCACGAACAAGTAATAAAGTAATGAGTAAAGTATCGTTCCCACGAAAACTATGTAATTAATTTAGGGTCAATTAATTTTAACCTTAATTGAATAGAAAAGTTTGATTTATGATTTTATGCTAATTAACTAATTTAACTAACTAATCTATTAAGCAGGTTTATGAAAGTTCTAATAAAATTAAGTAAGATGATTACTAAAATTTCTAATCCCCCTTATGAATCCAATGTAAATCAATATCATCATAGTATGTACACATTCTTGTTGATCAATACTCTTAAGTTAATTAAAAACATCTCTCGATATTAATCAAATATATCCCCTTATGTGACATTCTTATATCTTTATGAAAGATGCGAACATAAATGCACGTATTAAAAATGTTAGAACATCTACATAAATCATGCAATATAGCGGTATATCTCTATTCCCTATCAGACTTTACAATATTTGTTATAAGTGCTATATGTTTTAATATTTCTCTCGAAATCAATAAAATTCACCAATCTTTCCAACTAGTGGACAATTAATTGAAAAACATTAAACACAATAATAAGCATCCAAGAAATCACACATATTAGTCGTTAACATATTTAATTTATATTAAAAATTTCATAGTAAGGTTCATCCACATTTTAGTAATTAAAATTCTAGCCAATATAGCAAAATTACAAAAAAATCATATTTAGGCGAAAAGATATAACCCGGATTTTTTTTATAAATTGACGATGAATATTGAAATTTTTAATTTTTTTTTCAATAGCTTCTTGATGAATCTGCACTTGAGCCTTATCTATTTTGCCCAAAAACCAAATTTTAATCTTCACTTGATTGAATTCTTATCAATCTCCTTCAATTTTCTCACAAAACTATGAATTTTTCTCCCTTTAATGATAATAATTGATTAATATTGAAGTATAACATATGTATGAGAGGTGTCTATAATGTATGCTACTATTAAGTATTTGTAGGAGTCGAAACATTGGTTGAAAATCACTTTCAAATTGACTTCCAAAAGAGTTCTAATCGAATAAGAAAAGTTACCTTCGCACGCGCATGTTTTTGTCTCTAGACAGTTGTCAATATATTCATCATAACTTTATCTCGAGAAGCAATGCAAAGTACGTTGAAAAGATAACTCAAATGACTACAATTCTTATAAAAATAGAATCTTCCAATTCGAATATTTACTATACCAAAAATGGGTCTCAATCTTAAATTAAAAATCTGGAATATAACATGGGCAATTGGAAATTGATTTGTGAAAATATTTTGATCGTATGTCATTTCTTTTTGACTTCTAATTACATTCAAGTTACTCATAGAAATTTTCAATTATCGTTTTATGGTCCCATTCAACTATTAGAATGTTGCAATTTGGTCTTCAAAGTTTGGATTTCATCATTTTCACCATTTTCGCTTCTTTATTTCAATTCCATTTGCAATAATTGAGTTTTACATAATAAAAGAAATATAAAATAAGCTCAAAAGACTATTAAAGTCTATATTTTTAGGTCCAAATAAGTGTGAAAAACATAGTTATCAAATACTTCCAAATTTAAACATTTGTTTTTCCATAAACAAAACCATAACCCAACTTAACAAACCCACAAACATGCAAAAAGTGTTGGTTAGATAACTGACATTTTGTATAAGGGTTGGAATTGTTGTATTATATTTATAAACAACTTCAAGGTCATATTACCAAAATCAATATCTACTTTTTCAATGAAAAACTGATGTATGCGTGTGTGAAGAATTAAGTAAAACACTATAAATTCGCATGTTGTTTCAATTCCCTACCCTCGATGGTCAAATTTTTACTTTCATCACTCGTAAAATTTACACACTCCTAAACTTATTATTTCCCAGTGTATGATATAAGGCTAAATCTTTATACTAACTCCCCCATCCTCTCTAGTTTAGATGAATCTCACTAATTGCAAATCAATATTTCAACAAATATGTATTCTCCAAATTTTTATTGCTTCAACCTTCAAAATTCAATTAGGCTAATAATCTCTTATCAAATATCCAATTTTCTCAAATAAGTGTTTGGGGTTTAACCAATGCATGTAGCGCGCGTCTTCTCCTTCATGCACCTTTTTTTCAGATTAGCCTTTTTCTTTCTTTCTTTCGTTTTTTACTTATCTTATGTGCGGACTTCTCTCCATTAAACTTTTTGAATGACCCTTATAACGAGTTTTGGATCGATAACCCTCAAGTCAGATGAACATAGGGTAAAATGTCTTAAATATCCTTGTAGACTCAATCACTTGAGTCATTTAAACTACAAATAGGCATTTCACAATGAGATAGCTCTTTCCTTTTTCTTTTTTTTCCTTTTTTATGCAATTATTAGTGTAATGCCCCTACTAAACACTCATTCTTAAAAACGTACCCTAACTCAAGATTTTCACATAATTTTTATCTTGTAAGTTTTAGATAATTCACACATTTACACATATGGAATCACCCTCCAAACTATACTAAAGTTGGTCTAAGGTTTGTACAATGTAGATTTGTTTTACTTTTTTTTTGGGTTTACCATCTAAATTCAAATATTTCAATCTATCAAGCATATGAATCAACTCATTTACTTTATAATACTAAACTTAATTCATGTGCGCAAATAGTATCAACTTTTACATGAATATGAATCAATTAATCCAAGCATGTAATGCATCCACAATTCATAAATCAATACATAATAGTAAATATATTCATCATTGTTGATAAGGCTACCAAACCCACACAATCACGCAATGAACAAGAAAATCTTTATTATTATTATTATTTTTTTGAATTTCCAAAAATTTTTGAATATTTTTCTTTTATAATAAGTAGTAAAAACACACAATCACACGAGAATAATAAACTAAAAAATTCAAATGTTTTTCACCTCCAAACTTAAATTAGACATTTTCTTTAATGTTTTAAAATCTAATATATCACATAAAGGGACGGGGAAGAAAAGAAGAAATTCATCGGGTCTTTCGTCTACTATTGAGGTAGTTTGTTGAATCATTTCATCATTCTTAAATTTTCTAAGTTGTCTTCTGCTTGATATCTTTGTAAAAAGAAGTTTAAAAGCTAGAGTGTGGAGTGTATGATAACCAGCTTTTTTTTTTTTTATTACTTCCTTGAGTAGTGAAAGACATACCACGTATATTTCAGTGTTTTTTACTCAAATATATATATTTTTTACTAGTTTAACATAAATATGATGACCTTTATAATGAAACAAATAATTCCCTAAAATTAATGCACATTAATAATCGACATGCAATGCAATGGCATAAAGTATAATAAATAAAAGAGTAAGAAATTGGGTAGTCTCCCAATAACCGCTTAATTTAAAGTCTTTAGCTAGACTTTATAGATGGGATTATCATGGTGGTTCAAATAAGAATGTTTCGCCCTTTCATTCCTTGCAATTTCTAGCCTTGTATCCTCTTTTTGCTCTCCACATCTTAAACATTCCGTTCTCATATCGACTAACAATTTCACCAACTTTAGATTTTCTCTTCTGAGAGCTTTGTATGTCATTTACATCAATAAACTTGCTTTGCTTGGATGGACTGTGTAATTTAAAAACTTATTGTTCATCCACCACCCTTAAGGTCAACTCACATTTCTCCATGTCAATCAATATTCGACCAGTTGCAAAGAAGGGTCAACATAAGATTATCGGAATAGTTTGATCTTCTCCTATGTCAAAAACAAGAAAGTTCGTCGGGAATATTAAATTTTTAGCTTTAATGATTATATCCTCAACTTTGCCTCTTAGATATTTTATGCTTCTATCAACCAACTGCATTCATACCATTGTTTCATTTACTTTTCCAAGTCCTAGTTTAGGTAGACAGATAAAGACATTAAAATAATACTTGCACCTGTATAACATAAAGCATTAAAAAATATGTTTTTCCTGATGATATAGATAAAGTAAAACTTTCTAGATCCTTGAGTTTAGGAGGTAATTTACTTTGCTGTCTAACACTGCTCTCTTTTGTTAATGAAACCTTTTCAAATTTTGGAAGCTTTCTTTTATTTGATATTATGTCTTTTAGGAACTTTGCATAACTTGGATCTGTCTAATTGCATCCATGAATGATATGTTGATGTGAAGCTTTCTCAGCATCACCAAAAACTTCTCAAATTGCTCATCGTTTCCTTTTCTACAATCTCTGAGGGAATGGTACATGAGTTACATACATCTTGGTAGGAACAGTTGCTTTAACATGTGGATCATCTAACTTTTTGATTTGGATTTATCTTTGTTGCACGTTCAGATTTATCCATTTGCTGCTTAGATGTGGAAGGTACATTTTCAATTGCTACCACTTGTCTCTTAACTGTAATTTCTAGAAGTTGAACCACACTTTGCATAGTAATTGCCTAAAGTAGAGTTAGTGCTTTCACATGTGAGTCCCCAATTATTTCATTCTCTACAACACTCATTACCTGCTGTTTGAGATTTATCTCAGTGTAACTTGGAAAGACTCCTGATAGTCTCTCTAAAAGTGCTTTTGTCATTTGTTCCATTTGATTCTCCAAATTTTTTATTGCAGTCTCCTGTATCTGCAAAGTCTTAACAGTTATTTCCATGAAATTAGTTTATGCTTCAGCCATTCTAGTAAATGATTCTTCCCGTGAGGCTTCTTTTCTGGCTGCTGAATACCTAGTGGTGCATCTTGAGATGACTGATTATTATTCCAAGAAAATCGGGATGATTTTCTCTAGCCATGATTGTAGGTATTGGAGTGTGAATTATTCTGGTGCTTCGGGTAATTTTGCATGTAATTTACCTCTTCAGCTGATTTAACAAATCGGCTACCTACATTGCAATCCATATATTCGTGATTTCCACCACAATGATGCATCTCGGCCCATCTGGTTGAACAACATTCACTATTTAATCGGTTGCCCAACTATCTACCTTTTTAGGTAGTGTTGCTAGTTGTGCTGAAATTGGTTTCAGTGTTTCAACTTCGTGTATTCAAGTTACTTTCTTTCCACCTAGTCTCTATTGGTCAAAGTGCACTAGTGAATGATTTAATAGACTTGGTCCATTGTCCATTTTGTAATTGACCCATCACAGATAGAATCAACATTAGTCATGCTTGCCGAATTTAGCCCAATGTAGAAGTACTAAACTTAAAGCTACTTTTTCAAACAATGTTGTGGACATTGGCGAAGTAGCCCTTTGTACTTTTTTCAAGCCTCTGGATAACATTCTTAATCCAATTGGGAGAATGTAGTGATCTTGTCCCTAAACTTGGTAATCCTTTTTGGTGGGAAATATTTACTCAAGAATTTTTAACTCAAACTGTTCCAAGTGGTGATGCTATGAGGTGAGAATGTATCCAACCATTCTCTAGCTAAATCTCTCAAAGTGTAGAAAAGAGTCTCAGTTAAATTGTATCACTGAAAACCCCCGAATATTCAATTGTTGCACACATATCCAAAAACCTCAAGATATGAGCATTCAGATTTTCGGTGGATTTCCTAAAAAATTGAAATGCATTGTGGAACATATTGATTACGTCCATCATCAAGTGAAAATTAGCTAGTCCAAGTGCTCGGTAAGCTATACTGGATCTGCTTTCTACTACTGGTAGAATCATGTATTCCCCCATCAGTCTTTCATTCTCGTCTCCCTCAACAACAATCAGATGTGCTGCAATTTTATTCATTCTAGTGTCAATTTGATTTTGTATATTTTCTATCATTAGATCTGCTAGTTGTTTTTTTATGTGCTTCTATCTGTACTTTTCTTTTCAAACTAAATGTTCGTTCGATTTCTAAATCAAATTGAGCAAGATCATCGTGTCTCAACTTTGTATACAAGATCTTAAAAAAGAAAGGAAAGAAACACATTAATTTTTTTAATACATTATTAAACTAATAAAGCAATAAAAATTTAGATTAAAACTAAACAAATTAAAAATAATTTAAAAAAATTCCCCGATAACAACACCAAAATTTTAGTTGTTTGATTTTTCGCAAGTGAACGGTATCGCGAACAAGTAATAAAGTGGTGAATAAAGTATCATTTCCATAAGTACTATGTACTTAAACTAGAATAAATTAATTTCAACCTTAATTAAATAACAAATTTTGTTTTATGATTTTATGCTAATTAACTAATTTAACTAATTATTCTATTGAGCAAGTTTATGAAAGTTTTATTAAAATTAAATAAGATTATTACTAAGATTTCGAATCTCCCTTATTAATCCATCTTTAATACAAATCAATATCATGACAATATGTGCACAATGTTGTTGATCAATGTTCCTAAGTTAATTAAAAGCATCTCTCGATATCAATTAAATTTATCCACCCCTCAAATCTATAAAAGATGCGAATATGAAGGCATGCACTAAAAATGCTAGAACATCAATAGAAATTATGCAAAACATAGCGGTATATCTTTGTTCTGTGTCAAACTTTACAATGTTTATTATAAGTGCTATATATTTTATCGTTTCTCTTGAAATCAATGAAATTCATAAATCAATTCAATTAGTGGTCAATTAATTGAAAAGCATCAAACACAATAACAAGCATCCAAGAAATCACACATATTGAGTGTCAAAATATTTAATTTATATTAAAAACTTCATAATAAGGGTTTATCTACATCTTAGTAATTAAAATCCTAGCCTAACATAAAAAATTACAAAAATTCAATTTAAGCAAAAAGAAATAACTCGATTTTTTGATAAATTGAGAAGATGAATTTTGAAATTTTGAATATTTTCAATAGTTTCTTGATAAATCTTTACTTGCGCCTTCTCTTCTTTGCCCAAAAATCAAGTTTTAATCTTCATACGATTGAATTTTTGCAAGTCCATTTCAATTCTCTTACAACAAGTATGAATTTTGCCTCCCTTTGATCATTATAATTAATAAATATTGAAATATAATATGTATATGAGATGCGTCTCTAATGTATTCCGTTGTTAGGTATTTGTAGGATTCGAAAATTGTTTGAACATTTCGTTCAAATTGGTTTCTAAAAAAGTTTCAATCGAATAGAGAAAGTTGTCTTCGCGTACATATTTTTGTCTCTGCACAGCTATTTGTATTTTGGTCATAAATTTTTCTTTTGATATCCAATTGAGGCGAATCGAAATACATTGGAAATATAACTCAAATAGCTACAATTCTTCTAGATATATGATTTTTCTAATTAGAACGTTTACTATGCCATAAATGGGTCTCAATCTTCAACTAAAAATCTAGAATATAATTTTCGCGAATGAAAATTGATTTGTGAAAACACTTTGATCGTATTTCATTACTTTTTGAATTCTAATTGCATCCAAGTTACTCCTAGAAACCTTCAATTATCGTTTTGTGGTCCGAATAAACTATTGTCGAACACTGGATTTCGTCTTCTTTTTTTCTTTTTCTTTTTTACCATTTTTCGCTTCATTCTATCAATTCTACTTCCAATCATTGAGTTTTACTTAATAAACAAAATATATAATAAATTATGCTATAATTGCTTCAAAAAAACTATTAAATGTATATATTTTCAGGTCCAAATACAATTAAAGTATTTTCACAAATCAATTTTCAATCACGAAAGTTAAATTTCGGATTTTTAGTTGATGATTGAGACCAATTTTTGGCATAGTAAGTGTTCGAATTGAAAATATTCTACTTATAAAAGAATTGTAGTAATTTGAATTATCTTCCAACGCATTTTATATTGCCTAAATTGAATATCAGGAGAGAAATTTATAATCAAAATATTGACGGCTGTACATAGACAAAAACATGCGCATGAATACAACTTTCCTTTTTACATTGGAGCTCTTTTGAAAATCAATTTAGACTTCATTTTTAACCAATTTTCGACTCGTACAAATACCTAACAGCAATATACAATAAATTATACTATAATTACTCAATAAATTATTAAATGTCTATATTTTTAGGTCCAAATACTTATATAAAATATACTTTATTAGAATCCCAAAAGTTTCAATAACGTACTTTATTCCATCATATTATTATTTAGGTTAGTTACACCACATGATTGTTACAGAAAATAAATAGAGATTTAGACCTTGTTTGGGTTCCATTAAAATCAAATTTTGGGGAAAAAAAAATTTTTGGAATAGTGATTTTTTTAAGAATATATGATAACAAAAGAAATTTTATAATTTACGTATAATATTATTTTATTGGAGAACGTATGGTTGAAATGAATAGAGAAAAATGCATAAAAAAACAAATAGAGATTTAGCCCTTGTTTGGGTTCGTTAAAATCAAATTTTGGAACAAAAAAAAAAATGTATTTTGGATTAGTGATTTTTCGAAAAATATGTGATTAAAAAAAGAAATTTTTTGATTTACGTATAATATTATTTTATTGGAGAATGTGTAGTTAAAAAAGAATACAGAAAAATGCGTGAAATTTTTAATGGAGCCCAAATAGGTGCTCAAGTTTACATGTAAGGAATTGTGTTTAGTAAAAAAAATTTGTTTCATCTAATCTCAACGATAATAGGATGGAAATTATTATCTAAGATAAGGCAAAAAAGGAGAGAAAGTTGTGTTCTATTCGTGTAGTTATTTCCTAAATTAATGTTTCCCACTTTTCTATATAATTACATTTTCAGGTCTAATACGTCTCTTTTGTTATTGGGATATGTGCAATTAAAAGTCTATGACAGAGTAGATGTTGGGTTCGATTTATCTAAGTAATGTACAAACGAAAATTAACGCATTCAAGAATCAGAAATTGCAGTAAAGAAAACAACACCCAAATTGTTGACCCAATTCGATTATGCCTAATCTGGGGGGCTCAGCTACCAGCCCAATCCACTAGTGCACCAAGAAAACCTTCCAGAGGAGTATGTTTACAAATGGAACCAAAATCAAACTCTGATTTTGTTCTAGTCACTGATCGAAATAGATCTCTTAGAACTTCAACCCAAATTAACCTCAAACCCTATCGCATAAAACTGAAACAGAGACTAATCAAAATAGCCCAAAAATACAAACTCAAGCCACTGTTAACCTATGCTAAAGAATCACCAGAATTATACAAGAATAACTCCTTAAATCAATGGAAGAAGAGAACCACGCAGATAGCAAAAAACTGAAGCTCTTTTCTTTTCTTGAAGAGGAGAAGAAGAATAATGAATCCCAAGAATCACAGCCAAACATGTAAATAAGGCCCAAAAGAATTAAAGCCCTTGGATCTTGATCAATGCTACATATTGTAAGAGAAAAAGTACAATCCAAGTATAAGCAAACCAGCCACTCAAAAAAAAAAAAAAAGGCACGTGGACTTAAAGAGTTGCATTTTATGGAAGCACATTTTTTAACTCTCAATCTTCACCTTGGTTCCAAAAATATAAACTCCATACAGTATGCTTAAACGGTACACTAATATGTGGAAGGGTCCATCATCATCGCCCGGTACCTGTAAAAGATTAACCTGTATCAATATGCAATAAAGATAGACAAACTCTAAATTTATTCAAAGGTAGAATTTTAGTTCCCATGTCAGATGGATTCACATCAGTATAAATTTTTTCAAGTAAAATCTCACCACATGCAATTTTCTCACGTATAAAATGATACTTCACCTCAATATGTTTCGACCTTTCATGATAAACAGGATTTTTGCATAAAAGTAAAACGCTTTGACTATCAGTGAAAATAGTAGGTGACTCATGTAAAAATTCAACTCTTCTAAAATTCCCTTTAACCAGACACACTCTTTTACAGATTCTGCTATTGCCAAATATTCAGCCTCAGTACTGGATAATGTGACTATAGGTTGAAGTTGTGACTTCCACGTGATACAATTATCACCAAGTGTAAAGAAATATGCGGTAGTAGACTTCCTTTGGTCTTTATCCTCGGCATAGTCAGAGTCTACATACCCTTTCAATGTTAATGGACTAGATCCTTTCTTAAACACCAAACCAACCCTAAGAGTCCCGCTATATATCTCAGTAACCACTTTAACCCCGCCCAATGAGGTTTCCCCGGATTAGACATAAACCTACTAAGGAAACTAGTAGAGTATGCCAAATCTGGTCTAGTTGTAACCATAGAGAACATGACGGATCCTATGGCGTTAGCATATGGAATGTTTTTCATATCTTTAAATTTAGCTTCAGTTTTGGGACATTGGGCAGAA